>CAUYQG010182959.1:0-23548 GCA_963574415.1 Tarsius wallacei
CAGAGTCTCATTCTGACACCTAGGTGGTAGTGCAGTGGCAGGATCATGACCACTACTTCCTTTACCTGCTGGGCTCAGAAGATCCTTCCACCTGTAACTACAGGTGAGCCCACCAGGCCCATCTAAATTTTAGATTTCTTGTAGATTCGAGGTCTTACCAAGTTGCCTAGGCTGGTCTTAAACCTGTGGTCTCAGGTAATTCTCTCACCTTGGCCTCCCAAAGTGCTGTGATTACAGGTGTGAACCACTGCATCTGGCCCCTGAAACTTTCTGAGCCTCAGTTTCCTAATCTCTAACATGGGAATGAGAGGACCCACCTTGCAGGGGACTTGTGAGGCTCAGCTGAGGTGGTTTAAATTCAGTGCTTAGCACAGAGCTTTGGCACAAGGCAGACTTTCACTCACTGGCAGATGAACATTTTTTCTCTCACTCCTAAAACAGGCTTTGTAGTCCTGGTTCTGCCCCGCGGGGTTCAGTCAGGCTCTCCAAGGGAAGGGCCAGGGCTTTCGTCTGTTCCCGAGCCTGCAGTTTCACAATGGCTGATGAATGCAAAACCCTCATTCATCCATTCACCAAAGACTGGGCGTGTTTGCTACTTTCCAGATGCTGGTGCTGTGGGAATTGGGCAGGGCGGGAGCCACCTGGCTACTACCTGAAGTCCTGGACTCACAAAGCCTTTTGCAGGCTGACACTTCTCCCTCAGAGCTGCCCAGAGGCTGTCACCTACGAGATGTCATTTTTGTGCTGGGCCCAGAGGTCCCCAGGCTCTGCCTGGCTGACCAGAAGCCCCAGTGAGTGCTGTTCTGGCTTCTTCCTGGGAAGGAAAAGAGGCCCTGGGGTTACCTTCAGTGCCAAGTTTAGAGACCTGGGCTTGGATGGAGCAGGTGAGATGGAGCAGGAGGTGTTCGCCCAGCTTGGGCTGTGAAGAGAGAGGAATTGAGTGCTGGTAACCTTCAGGCTCAGCTTTTGCAAATCACATGCAAAGGCACCTGCTAGGTATTGCACCTGTCGATAAGCCTGTGTGTGCACACCTGTCCCTGTCAGAGGTCAAGGGAACTTTCCAAAGACCCCTTGCAGGCTGGGCATGGTAGCTCATGCCTGTAATCCCAGCACTTTGGGAGGCTGATGTGGGAAGATCACTTGAGCCCAGGAGTTCAAGACCAGTCTGGGTAACATAGCAAGACCTTACCGCCCCCCCACAAAAATAATAATAATTAGCCAGGTGTGGTGGCTGTAGTCCCAGCTACTTGGGAGACTGAGGCAGAAGGCTCGCCTGAGCCCAGGAGGTTGAGGCTTCAATGAGCCATGATTGTGTCACTGCACTCCAGCCTGAGCAACAAAGTGAGACACTTGCCTGGCTGGAGGCGGGTTGGAGCCAGGTGGGCTCTGGAAGCTGCCTGTGTCAGGGATGAGGCCTGGAGGGTCCTTCTTCAAGGGGCTCCAGAGAACCTGGAGGGAAATGCCCCTTAATTTTTACTGTTCAGCCCCTCAGAGTTGCACTCTGGAGAGTAGGTGTCTGGGAAGGCTGAGCTCGGTGAGGGCGGGGACTGGCTCCCCTTACTCTGTCTCTCCATGGAGTGGCACAGAGCCCATGGCAATAAATGTGTGTTGAATGAATAGGTGAGTGACTGGATTCTCCCTTGAGTCTCCGGCTTTGGCTGGTGCTACTGGTTTTGGACTGGGTCCTTGTCTGCATCATGTTGCCCATTCCCCCAGCAGTCCATCTTCTTTTTTATTTTTTTGAGTTGGTGTCACTCTGTTGTCCAGGCTGTAGCGCAGTGACATGCTCACAGCTGCTGCAGCCTCAACCTGCTGGGCTCAGGCAATCCTTCTACTTTAACCTTCCAAGTAGCTGGAACCACAGGCACATACCACCATGCCCGGCTAATTTTTTGATTTATTGTAGAGACGAGGTCTTGCTAAATTGCCCAGGCTGGTCTCGAATCCCTAGACTCAGGCAATCCTTTTGCCTCTGACTCTCAAAGTGCTGGGATTACAGGTGTGAGCCACCACGCCTAGCAGGTCCTTCTGATTACATAGCTTTTGGGGGCACCATTCTCTTCTGTGTGAATGGTGGCATCTTCCTCATGCCAGGCCTGCGCAGTGAGGCAGTCTTGGCCCTTATAAGTAAGTGGTCCTTGGTGCAGCGGACAGAGGAAAACTACACTTCCTGTACCCCCACTAGGGCAACAGTTGCTTGAATGAATGATCTGGACCCGATGATGCTTTAAAAGGACCACTCAAATAATGGCTGAAAAGTGGCCATTTCCTTTTCTGGCCTTAGTTTCTTACTAAAGTTCCTTATGAAAAAAATACAGCCTATCTCTGCTAAAATCCCCAAATCGGGGGTGAGGAGCAGTGGAGAGTTAGTCCTATCTGGGTCTAGAAAAGAGTCTTTACCCTGGGTACATTGGGGATGGAAATTAGAAGCCTCTAGAAGGAAAATGTAAAAACCTGGGGACAGTCAGGAACACATTTGGCTGGGGCGTTCTCCCTTACAAAATGGGTTTTGTGTTTTGCTTATTTAAGTGAAACTCCCTAGTGCCTGGATAGCAGATGGGGGTCTGGGGCTGGGGGAGACTCAGGGAGAATGGCGAGATGGAAGTGGGTGGTGAACAGGTCTGCCCTCAGGACAACCTGTCCCTCCTCTCCCCCTGTGGCCTGGAGGACTATCCCTTTACCCCTCTTAAGGCGTCTTGTCCTTAGACCTAAAGCCCCAGCCCAGGTTGGAGGAGAAGCTCCCAGGACAGGAGGGGGCATTGGTAGGGGGTAGGAGGGACCAAGAGGCCCACAGGCTCCCAGGCAGGAGTCAGTCAAAACTCAGGGCAGACACTCACCAGGGGTGCCACACCCGGCACCCACATGGCCATGGCGTGGCTCTGCTGCAGTGCCCAGGCTGTGGTCTGCATGGCACGTCGAGAGAGGGTGTTGGTCAGGGCTGCAACCCTGTTCACAAGGCTAGGCTTGGCCTTGGGAGGCTTCTGGTCCTGCTGGTGTCCAGGAGCAGAAGCTGGTTAGGGTTTTGGGGGGAAAGAGAAGAAAATAGATCAGAGAAGGGATGGGAAAATCTGGGTTGTCTAAGGCTAGAAATCAGTCATCCTAGTTCCACCACAAATGCCCTGGTGGTTTGTGCAACTCACTTTTATAGTTGGAGAGAGGAGGCTGAATGACTATGGTTCCACCTGAAAGTCCCGCTGGGCCTTCCCTATCCCAGAGCAGTGGCTAGATGTGCCCTGAATGCCTCCCGCTGATTCCCAGGCAGCATGGGTGACCAACTCACTCCCCAGGGTGGGATGGCCAGCCCCCGTAATGGCAGGTACCTGGCTCTTCCTTGTCTGGAGGGAGGAGGAACTCCACCACCTTCTCAATGCCACCCAAGGCCAAATCGGCCCCTCCAGAGGCCAGCCGGCCAGCTCGCGTGTTGGCAGCATATTCCACAGTGTCTTTGGCCACCCCCAAGGCGAGTTCGCAGCCAGTTAGTGTGGCCCCCAAGACCTTGTCCGAAGTGCTTGCAATGGGCACGCTGATGCTGTTCCTGGCACTGCGAAGGCGGGTGGAGATGGTATCCTTCAGTTCAGAGGCGATCTAGGAGAAGGTGGTAGGGGATGTCAGGCAAGGGGGTCTTGCAGGCTATAAGGGCCACCCTTGCAGGGTCTTATACCCTGAGCCCAGCTCCCAGGAAGTACTCATTTAAAGGCCCAGGGAGGCTGAGGTGAGAGGATTGCCTGAGCCTGCGGGTTCGAGACCCACCTGGGCAACTTGGTGAGACCTCATCTCTACAATGAATCAAAAAATTAGCCATGCGTGGTAGTGCACGCCTGTAGTTCCAGCTACTTGGAAGGCTGAGTGGAAGGATCGCCGGAGCCCAGCAGGTTAAGGCTGTGGTGGCCAGGAGCATGGCACTGCACTCCAAGTCTGGGTGATAGAGTGAGACTCCAACGCAAAAAAAAAAGATCAATCAATCAATCAAAAAATTAGCCAGGTATAGTGGCGCATGCCTGTAGTTCCAGCTACTTGGAAGGCTGAAGTGGAAGGATCGCCTGAGCCTGATTAAGTCGAGGCTGCAGTGGCCGTCAGCATGCTACTGTACTCCAGACTGAGCGACAGAATGAGAATCCAACTCAAAAATAAATAAATAAATAAAGGCCCAGGGGACTGGTACCAGGAAAAGGGCTACAAGCTCCCCTTTTCTCACCCCATTGCTGCCGGTCAATATCCTACCCATCCTGAAAAGACGGCCCTGAAGGCCTCCTCCTTGGTGGCACCTGTCCTGATACCCTCATGCACACAAAGCATCTCCTCTAGAAGCCTGCACTCTTTCTTCTGTTCTTTCCTCATAACACTGCATTTATACTGCTGTATAGTTGTGGCTGATCTTCCTTCAAGTTCTGCATTGAAATAATGTGTCTTTCTCGTTATTACCTGGGAGCTTCTTTGTGACAAAGATATTCCTTTTATCTGGAAAAATGGGGAGTTAAGAGCACAGGCCTCAGAGCCAAACAGACCTGCTCTTGTGTGGTCTCCACTTAAGGCTGTGTGGCCATGAAGAAGATGTTAGTTTTCTCATCTGTGAAATGGGATAGTAACTCCTATCCCAACGGGCTGACAAGAGGATTAGTGAGAGGGCTCTACAAAGCACATGTGAGGGCCCTGGCATAGGGTGGGGCTCAGGAAATGTGGGACAGGTAGATGGTTGGCCAATGAGATGATGAGGCAACAGACTGAGGCTTATTCCCCAAAAACACCTAACATGGACCCTTAGCATAATGACCCAATAAATATGTAGCCAGGTGAAATTACTTTCAGATTCATGGTCCACAAAGTTTGGATGTTAAGGACTCACTCCTGAGATCCCAATCAGCGTGGTCCGTGATCTTAGGTGGCTGCAATTACCAAGTGGTCCCGTACAGGCTATGGAGCCCCGGACTGGGAGGCCATGAGACCCACCCCAGCTCCCGTTTGCATTTGTCTCTGAGTTTGTGGCTTCTGGTCCCAGAAACCCTTTCTCTGTTTGGCTCCTCCTCCCTGTGGAGGAGTTGTGCTCCCGTTGTGCTCCTCCACCAGCCTTGAAGGGGCCATGCCACAGACACAGAAAGACTCACAGTCACACCTCAAGCAGCTTCTGCCCTCTCCTCCCAAAGAGGTGGTGACAGCAGTGTGTGGGGAAGCACTGGAAAAGAGGGAGGGGCTCACCTTTTCGGGAGGGTATTGGAGGGCTGGGATCTTTTCCTCCAGGTGGTCCAGGCCTCGGCAAGCCAGCTCATTAGCAGCTGTGACTGAAAGAGAAGAGCCATGTTGGGTGAGTTCTATCTCTACCGTGAGAACCTAGCGTGCCCTCCGTGTCCAGGAAGCACCTCGCAGCCCTCAAGTCCCCAGGCCTGCCGCCTCCAGAGCACGTCTGAATCTGAGCCCTTTGCCATCCCTAGCCCATCTGCTGTGACTCTTTGAGATCAGGACCAGTTTCTTCTGTTCATGTAGGAACTCTGGAATTGGTAAGACCTGCACTCAAAGAAGCCAAGTGCCGATAGCTGTACAGTGTGTGGCTCTGGGCAAGTTACAACCTGTTGGAACATCAGCTTCCTTGTTTGTGAAATGTGAATTAATGGTGCCTATCTTGCAGGGCTGTTGTGAGGAGGATGTGATGGCAACTATGTGAATCACCAGCAGGTCCTATTCTCTCCCCTCTGTCCTCCCCGCCGGCCTGCCCAGGGGCTCTGTGTGAGCCTGAGGAAGAAGGAGGACAGAAGTGTGAGCAGGTCAGTGGCAGCAGGGCCTTGGGGTTGGGCTTTGGTGGGGCTAGGCTTGGGCCTGTTTAGCTCTCGAGGTGACAAACTCCCAGCCACAGCTGGTGCAGGTCTCAGACTGTCTACAGCCCTTCCTTTTAACTACTAGTCATTGAGATGGTCAACTGTATGAAGAAGGTCGCAGAGAGGGAAAATAAGTTGCCTCCAGAGAGCAGGACAAGCACCAGGGGTTGCAAATGCTTCGAGGGGATACTGCCCAGGGCTGCCAAGGACATCAGCTCTGCAGTCACGTCATGGAGAGTTCAATACTCTTTCCTATGTTCTCCAGATAACTTATATATTTTTTTTACAAAATTCTCAAGCATCAGAGAGTCCAGATAACCTGGCTATCTTCTAGTTGGGTAGAATGAGACCCTGGGAAAGTATTTAAGGAGGCTGCAGGAGGGAAGACGGGCCTTTATATCTATCCTTTGCTGTTTGCTGTGTGGAATCCTCAGAAACACATAATTCTCTGATTAGGATAGAGAAGGTGCTAGACTTCTTACACTCAACCCTCAGCCCTCTCAAGACCTAAGTCCCGGAGACCATATTTTCAGATGGGCAGGGCAATTTGAACAGTCACAGCTGGTAAGGCCAACCAGGACAACCACCTTCCACCTCCAGGCCCTGGCTGGTAGCTCTCTGCTGCCCCCGCCTGTCATGAGCTGCTACCATCAGCTGCCCGGCCCACAGGGCTTCCCCTCTCCCTCCGTGCCTCTGTGCCAGATTCTGCAAGTTCTTGCTGCTGTTGCTGCTGCTCAAGTGAGCGTCTCCACTCTCAGCCCTGCCCACCCCTTCCCCCTTCCCCCTGCAGTCTTTGGCCCATCATGGTTACCCCGGGAAAATGCCGGTCAGGCCACAAATGAGGCATCTATATACCTTTATATCCATAGACAAGAAGAACATGCATTGGGACGTAGGCAGCTAGGTAGGGAGTTAGGCAGACAGTTATCAGATGGTCAGATGGACTGACAGGCAGACAAACAGACTGGCAGGCAGGCAGTGAGCGTCAATGAACGAGCAGGCGGCTGCCGCGGGGACTCACACTGAGTGGACAGTCTGCGGACCACTGGCTCCATGCTCCAGGCAGCCAAGCTGCTGGCGCCCTGCACGCCCTTCTCGTAGGCATTGCACACAGAAGCCACCAGGGGGTGGGCTTCCTTGGTGCTGGTGTAGGTCTTCTGGAAGCACTCACAGGTGCCACTCACCACAGGCAGCTGCAGGACCCGCTGCAGCACGTTCTCCTGCTCCTAGCATGGAAGGAACACATTCCATTTGTCCCACCTCCCTCTCCAGTCTCCCAGAAGGTGACTCCAGGTCATGGAGGCCAATGATGAGGCTAGCCTGAGGCCAAGCGACCTGGGAGGAACCAAGGTCAAATAGGTCTCTGGGTGCCCCAATCATGGGAGCATGGGGAAACCCAGAGGAAAAACGAGAGCCAGCCTGTGTGCCCTGCTGGGCACCATCCATCTAGAGAGCTGTTGAGGCAGTCTCTGTTCTCTGGGGGCTAAGCCAAATCCCAGACCCACCTTAAGCCTACTGGTAGAGAGACCATGTTGTTAACCTTCAGCGGTTCAGTCCACCTTCAACTGGTGGCTTCATCTAAACATTTTTCTGGTCCTTCTGAGATACTGTCTCCTTGCCTGTGTGTGCTGGCCCCACTGTCTAGAATGCTCACCTTCCCTTCCGTAACCCTTTCTGCCTGGCAGAATGGCCCTTTCCTCACGTTTCAGCCTGACTGTCACTTCCTCTACGAAGTTTCCAGACTGTCCTCTCTCACAGCAGAGGACACTGCTTCCTTCCCAGGCTGTCTCTGCAATCACCATGCTTTGATTATGCGTGTACTCATTACTCGTCTCTATCCCAGGAGAATGTCATCTCTGCAGCTCCAGTGTCTAGCCTAAAGAGTGGCACAGTAGCGTCCGTTGAATAAATGCATCCCAGTCAGGGCTGCACCTAGTAGGATGTGTGCATTTAGATCTACCCAACTGCACAGAATCACAGAATCTTAGACCTCTAAGTGACCCTGCAGCAAGAATCCTCTCCATAGTTTCTCTGGTAGGCTTGTACGCGGACTGATGATTAAGTTCGAGAACTCATCCCAGGAAAAGTGCTCTGTGCCTCATTACTGAATATCACTATGGTCACCTTCAAAGTACTCCCCTCGGGAGCTTTGCACTGATGCCAGTGCCTAGTCCACCCGTCAAAGCAATTTCGGAACTCTTTCTGGAACAGCCATCAGAGCCATCATCGAATTACCCTTGATGTCCTGAATGTCATCAAATGTCTTCCTTTCAATATTTCCTTTATCTTTGGGTGAAGAAAAAAGTCACTGGGAGCCAGATCTGATGAGTAGGAAGGGTGTTCCAATACAGTTACTTGTACATTGCTGTCAATGTAGGCGAATGGTAGTAAGTTCATGAACTTAATTGTCAGACCTCAACACATAAAGGCAACAGCTCTGATAGTCATTCCAGGAAAAGAGTTCCAAAACTGCTTTGATGGGTGGACCAGGCACTGGCATCCGGGCATAACTTCCCAAGGGGAGTACTTTGAAGGTGACCACAGTGATATTTAGCAATGACGTATGTAGCACTTTTTCTAGGATGGTCTGTGAACCTAATTGGGGAAACTCGTATGTGAATGTCTCCTTGGATGAGAACTTTCTTCCCCTCAGAGTGGGCTGTGTCCCTTGTTGGACAACTTTGCTGAGCTGAAATCTACCTCCATGCCCTGTTCCACTCTCTGCCCTCTGGAACAATACTGAGCAAATTTATTTCATCATTCATAGTTTGGCCCTTCACACATTTAAAGTCAATATATCTCCCTTTAGCAGTGCCTCCTCCATGCAAAATAGTTCCAGTTCCTTAGTTTACAAATGGTTCACACCATGGTTTGGTGACCCCATCTTCTGGACATGCTACAGTTTTGTGTTTCCTTCCTTCCTTCTTTCTTTCTTTCGAGTCAGGATCTCACTCTGTTGCCCAGGCTGGAGTGCAGTGGCATGATTACTGCTCACTGCAGCCTCGACCTCCTGGGCTCAGGTGATACTTCCTCCTCAGCCTCCTGAGAAGCTAGAACTACAGGCATGTACCACCATGCTCAGCTTTTGTAGAGACGTGGTCTTATTATGTTGCCCAGGCTGGTTTTAACTCCTGGGCTCAAGCAATCCTCCTGTCTCAGCCCCACACAGCGCTGGGATTACAGGTATGAGCCACTACACTCAGCCTCATGTTAGCTTTTTAAAAAATATAGCACTGAAACTTGAAGACAGCACTCCAGGGATGGTCTGAGCATGTGGGGTGTAGCTGAACCACCATTTCTCATTATTGGGGTGCTGTGCTCTTACAAGTGCATTTCACTTTGACAACAGTCATACAATTAAACTTTAGGCTATATAGGAACCTTAGTGAAAAAGCACTGGTCTTTGAATAAAAGAATGGATTCCAGTGATGCAGAGAAAAAAATGTCTAATTTCCATGCTGTTTCAAGGCCTGGTCTGGGTGCCTTGGTGACATAACCTCACTTAATTCTAACTGCCACTCTCTGAGGTCAGCTTTATCACCACCACTTTGCTGATAAGAAGACTGAGACTCAGAGGTGTGAAGTGACTTACCTAAGATCACACATCTAGTGAGAGACAGAGCCAGGATTCCAACTCAAGCCTGAAATGACCTACCTGGGATTGGCTTCAAAATAATGCAAGCTTGTACAGTGGCTCACACCTATAATCCCAGCACTTTGGGAGGCCAAAGTGAGAGGACTGCTTGAACCCAGGAGTTTAAGACCAGCCTGGGCAACTTGGTGAGACTTTATCTCTACAATAAATTTAAAAATTAGCCAGGCATGGTGGCGTGTGCCTGTAGTTCCAGCTACTTGGAAGGCTGAGGTTGAAGGATCACCCAAGCTCAGCAAGTCAAGACTGCAGTAGCTGTGAGCATGTCACTGCACTCCAGCCTGGGTGACAAAGTGAGACTCCAACTAAATAATAATAATAATAATAATATTAATATTAATAATAATGCAAGATGGAGGAATTAGTGGGAGTGAGGATGAGGTAGAACTGGCCATGAATTCATGGTTGCTGGGACTAGTAAAGAGTCCTTGGGGCTTTATTATATTTTTCTGTTTATTCTTAGAAATGTTAAGAATTCTCTGCATAAAAAGGAAAAAGAGAAAACTGCCCAAGTCTGACTCAGATGCTCACGCTCTCTCTGTAGCTTTGAATACGTCACATGGTTCTGCTCTGGAGGTGAGGACTAGCCTGTTCTGTTTGCAGGAGATGGAGTTAGAAGAACCTTCAAAGAGACCCACATGTACACTAGACAGAGCAGGCCACAATATTTTAGTTTTTCATCCTGCAGGAGAGTTTGAAATTTGAACTAACAAAAAGATTATGACTGTAAACAAGAAAGCATTCTCTTTAACATTTTGGACAGAGCCTTCAGGGGTTATTTCAGACAAATTCAGAGGGGGAAAGAAATCCTTGGAAGGGAATAAACCACCATCTATTAGGATGGCTGGACTATGCACTTGACTATTTTATGCCTCTATTCTATGACTTGATATAAAACTCAAAACAGCAATTTCTAGTGCAAAGATCAGTTAAAGTCTAACTTGGGACTTGGTGGATATTGTACAGGTTCATACTTTTTCAGTTTCACTAACTATCTAAACTGTACCCAAATCAAAGAGGTCTTGCCAGGAGGCATCAAGCATACCCCAAAGTATCAAAACCACTTTAAGTCACAGTGAAAACCAGGTCAGAGATACACCACCAACACACTGAATCTCCCACCCACTCACACACAGCAGCACAGGCTGTGCTCTGGGAGGTAGCATTCACCATGAATGATGCCAGAGTGACAGAATGCAGTGGCTCTGCAGTGAACAGACATCCAGCTGGGTATGACCAGAGCATGGGCTCTTGCACCAGGGTTAGGAAAATAGGAATTCCCTTCCTCCCCATTCCCTCCTAACCCCCAGCAGGATTTCTGGCCATCTTCTCCAAGGTGTTTAGTTTTGGAGGTTTTTTGTTTTGTTTTGTTTTGTTTTGTTTTGAGTCAGAATCTCACTCTGTCACCCAGCCTGGAGTGCAGTGGCACACTCACGGCAGCCTCGACCTGCTGGGCTCAGGCGATCCTTGTGCCTCAGCCTTCCAAGTAGCTAGAAATACAAAAGTACACCACCACATCTTGCTAATTTATGTATGTATGTATGTATGTATTGTAGAGACAAGGTCTTGCCCAGGCTGACCTCGAACCCCTGGGCTCAAGCAGTCCTCTCCATGTCCCAGAGTGCTGGCATTACAGGTATGAGCCATTGCACCCAGTCAGATGTTTAGTTTTTAGTAGGCATTTTTTTCTCATTAAAGGCAGGTCCTCCAACATCCCCCTGAAAAAAAGGTGGTGAGGGCAAGAATAACTAAGACATGATGGTCAGTGGACTAGGATTATCATCTGGACATATCTTGCTCCAGGTCCCCTGTTTCTCCCCTCCCTCGGGTGTCCATCCCCTGTCTCATGTGAGCCCAAAGTACTTACAGGGTGGTCTCCATCCAGCAAGGTTGGGCCCTTGTTCACTGCCATCCTAGCACGTGAAGCTGCAAAGCAGAGTACCCGGTCTATCAGAAGCCCTCGGACTTGGGATCCACAGGATCAGTTCCCTACCTTTCATGGCCTGGCCAGGCCCAGGCTGCCCGGGAGCTCAATTGCCCTGAACAGAAGGCATTAGGTTGGTGGGTGACTGTTACACACAAGAAGCCATTCCACAGGGTCCCATAGCAATGAGTTGCTCCACAGCCTACTTGTCAAGATTGATGTTTCTTATAAGGGTTCAGGGTAAGAAACGAGAAATGCAGGTTGCCACAAGAAATAAAGGTGGCCGGACTTGGTGGCTCAGCCTGTAATCCTAGCACTTTGGGAGGCCAAGGCGTGTGGATTGCCTGAGTCCACAGGCTCAAGAACCAGCCTAGGTAACTTGGTGAGACCTCGTCTCTACAATAAATAAAAAATCAGCTGGGTGTGGTAGCGCATGCCTGTAGTTCCTGCTACTTGGAAGGCTGAAGCATAAGGATCTTCGAAGCCCAGCAGGTTGATGCTGGGGTGGCCATGAGCAGCATGCCACTGTACTCCAGCCTGGGTGACAGAGTGAGACTCCAATTCAAAAAAAAAAAAAAAAGAAAAGAAATAAAGGTTTTAGATGAAGTCTTCAGGCTCTTAAAGGAGGGTCCAACAGGGACTAAAATAATAAGTTGTTGGTTTAGTCTTCTTTTTAATAATAATAAAAAAAAGCTCTGGGTTAATCCCTCTTTTTTTTTTTTTTGAGTCAGAGTCCCACTCTGCTGCCCAGGTTGGAGTGCAGTATAATGCTCTCAGATCTGCTGGGCTCAGACAATCTTTCTACCTCAGTCTTCCAAGTAGGAGGAACTATAGGCACACACCACCACGCCCGGCTAATTTTTTTATTTATTGTAGAGATGAGGTCTCACCAAGTTGCCCAGGCTAGTCTCGAACCCGTGGGCTCAGGCAATCCTCTCACCTCAGCCTCCCAAAGTGCTGGGATTATAGGTGTGAGCTACCGTACCTGGCCACAAGCTATTTCTAAGCAAGCATATCTGCCAGTATGTCCCTCTATGTTCAGCCAGGTAAGAAAGCTGTCATTCTTAAAACCAGCTATTTCAGTTGCATTCTGGAAAAGCTAGTGACCCCAGAACAGATACCTGATGTTCCCGGTCATTCCCCTTGAATCTCTCCCCCAGTGGTTCCCCTGCAGGTCTTTTCATCCCCGGTAGATTCCCAAGAGATCCTTACCGTCAACTTCTTCCCTTTAATGTGCATAAACAAGCCAGGAGAGGCAGATGCCCTAGGACCCCCAAGCTCACTCCAACTGACCACCGCCTCAGTCTCACAGAGTGGTTCCTCAGGCAGAAACAAGTACAGACACTCCAGGGAGTCTTGGACAGTGCTACTAACGCCTCCCAGCTAGAGGAGGGCAGAGACGAAGAGAAAGCAGGGTCAGCCAGTTGCCACGGTTATCTGACCCCAGGTCCCCTGGGCATACTCTAACTTCTGTGAGGACATTTAGCCAATGAGGAGGTAGATCACAGAGCTGAAGATCCAGGCTCAGAGGACTTGGTATTCCAGAGCCATGAAGCATCAGTCTGCAATGTTTCTGGCCCCCAATTCACAAAGGAACACTTTCCAGAAAGAAGGTTTAGGATATACGGCATTAAACTCATAAGCTCTAAAGTTTGATTGAATTCTGTAATCTTTGGCTCCTTTCCACAGAGGGTCTTGTGGGACAGTTTTCAACCCATTTCTCTCACCCTTTCTTATTGACTAGCAAGAGCAAATATTGAACAGAAAGATTCAAACCCATACAGGAACAGAGTTCACCTGAATGTG
Source organism: Tarsius wallacei (assembly GCA_963574415.1). Taxonomy (NCBI): domain Eukaryota; kingdom Metazoa; phylum Chordata; class Mammalia; order Primates; family Tarsiidae; genus Tarsius; species Tarsius wallacei. Next base: position 13,190 of record CAUYQG010182959.1, read on the forward strand.
CTAGACTTTGATTATTGAGATAAATTGCCCTCAGTGAAGAAGTGACGAGGCTGGGAGTTGAGTCCTTGACAAACTAGCCTTTGAGGAAGTAATTTCCACACCTGTAAGAAAATTTAGAACTGGCAGTGAGAAAGCCAACTGGATTTTGTTTTCCTAAGTCTGGAGAAGTGAGTGTTGACCAAGATTCTATCACCAGTCAACAGCATCTAGACAATTAAGAACTATCACTTCTCATTCTTTCCTTGGCAAAGACTCAGGCACAAGGCCAAGTTCTAGTTCCTGGAGGACTATGTTGTAAACTTTTCAGATTATCTAAGAAGGATTTCTTAATTTAAATGGATACCAGGAGAATAAAACTTATTTTCCTTGTTGTTGGTGGAATTATATGTATTGTTTACTCTGCTAAGTCGTACGCTGTGGACAACTGGAGACAGGTAGGAGGTGGGGAAAAACAGTGCTTTATGATAGATGTATGTGTGATACAATAAAGTAGGGAATGAGGAACTGGGAAAGGGAGGAGAATAAAGTAGGAAGCCTCCAAAAAAGTAATAAATATGTCAGACATCTAATACTTATTGATCCAACCTGGGCTTTTAAAATATAAGGCAGTAATGGAGAGGAACGCAAGTATCTAAAGAAGCGGCCTTTGCCTTCACTTCAAGGTTCAGGCCATGTGATCTGTAAGGCTGTGTATGGACAGCAACCTGGGCCAAAGGGCAGTTTTCAGCCTTCAGAGTAGTGGCTATGGGCCAGAGGGAGTTTAGGGTTCTGCCTGAAAGCTCTGCTGACTAAGCTGGTCCTTTGGCCGCTTTACTGGGGGGGTGCAGAATGTGGGTGAGAGGTGAGGCATGGTGAAAGGGCTGGGAGAGTCCCGAGGGAAGAGGGGAGAGTTTGTTTTCCCGAAGCAGCTTTCAGGGCATTGAGTCATGTCTTCTTTCCTTCTCCATCCCCACTCCTCTACCATGTGAAAGCAGGGACCCTGGTCATCTTGTTTACAAGAGGATTTCCAAAACCATACAAGACATTCAAGCATTCACTGTTGTATAAATAAATTATCAGACAGCAATGTCCAGTTGCGAAGGTGCTGGCCTGCACATGTTAGGAGCGTCTTTGATTTTTGGAATCCTCTGTGAAGGTGGAGGCTCAAGGGTGGGAAGGGTTAGAGAGAAGAAAGATGCACAGGGAGGAGGTATCAGGCACCATTAAGGTTTATACAAACTCTACAGGCAGTGGCATTTCCCAATTCCCCACCCTAACTTGCAGAGGACAAAAGCACCAAGATGGATACCACCATAACATGTCACCACAAATTTATGGCAGACTTTCCTAGGCAGAAGCCAGGCAGCCACCAACAGGACTGCTATAGTGAACCCTCTCTGGGAAGTGGGCTAGATGAGTTCATGTTAGAGATCTTTCTCAACCCAGAGGCTCTACATTGAATCCATCTTCATCATCCACCCAGCCTGGATCTTCCAGCCCAGAGCTCACTGTACCAGCTTACAGATTACAAATTATCTGTGAGATGGCCTTACTTTTACCCCTTCTCCATTCCCAAAACATATTCACAGACACAAGTCAATTTTGTCTAGAAATGTATTGACCATAATTAATCTATTAGACTGACAAGGTAAAAATAGTTAAATTTTTTATTTTCCCTGATCTAGTAGCTTTCATTACTCTCAAAATTCCCAAAGTGTTCCTTCTCAAATTCCAAATCTTGATTGGTCACTTTGGACAGCCAACAGCCAGAGCCTAGTTCTGAGAATCTCAATCACATTTCTGAGAAATTTAACTTACTGAGTACATTTTTTTTTTCTCATTTCCATTCAGATAAATGACATGACTTTGCTACTAGGGCTGACATTTGCCTCCTGCTGGCATCTTATTTCTCAACTCACTTCCCTAAGACTAAAGGATCTGTAACCACAGCTAAGGACCCAACACCCAAATTGGGAAGCAGGAACACGTGTCAATGTCATTGACTCAATAGTCCAGTGTCCTCTTTATTTGGTCCTACCTTTCCCACCTCCCCCAACCACCCTATAAGAAGTCTGATTTGGCATAGAAAATTGGACCCTCCTACATCCAGAGTATTCATGAATTATTTTAATTGCATGACTTTTTATAAAAATTAATGTAGAATTACCCAAATTGTTGTAAGGCTTTGAATAAAATGATCTAGTTGATAAGCCTAAATACAGATTTAATTATTGTCAAATAGAATATAAACCACTGACCAATGAAAGTTCCAAGTTGGGGGAGGGTAAGAGGCAAAAAGCACAGGATTCTGGAAAGGTTCACACTTCTAAATCTTGAAGACAATGAGCTGACAATGAGCTATCATCACCAAAAGAATATTGGATTGGGAATCAGAAGACTGAGGTTCTGGCCTCAGGTGGTTTGTTTTTGTTTTAGTGCCAGTTTCCTTACCTGTCACAGGCTACATACAGTCACTCATTATGACCCTCCACCTGTTTTTACTCCAAGTCCCTTCTGTCTACTCCTGACTTTTGCTTACTCACTGCATTACCTAAAGGCCTCTCTCCATAGACACAATTCATATCGTCAAGGTGCCTGATGCTTTTCTGATTCTGCTTCTGGACACAGCAAGGCCATGAGTGCAGTGATGGTAAGGACCAAAAAATTGAGAGGCTATAAACCCAACTCCCTTCCATCCTACTACTGACATTAGGGCCTCTATCAGATCTGAGAGTACTGTGCACCAGACTTAGTGGATTGCACAAAACCATTGATCCACATACCCCAAAAGTTACTATGTTCGCTTGTTAGTTTGACTGAGTCTTTTTCAATTTTTTTCCTTTCAATTTTTTCATTTGGCAGACACAAAGCTCTTACTATGCACATAAGAGATGCTCAGTAAATGTTAGATGAAGGGAAAATATTCAGAAATCCACAAGTCACTTCAGTGCTCTAAAAAACATATATAAATCTTCATTCCCCCTTTTCCATTCTTGGTCCCACCTCTGCTCTCATGAACAGAAACTTTTTTTGTTGTTGTTGTTGTGCCAGGGTCTTACTTTATCACCCAGACAGGTGTGCAGTGGCATGATCACAGCTCACTGCGGCCTCAACCTCCTGGGCTCAGGAGATCCTGCCATCTCAGCCTCCCAAGTAGCTAAGACTACAGACATATGCCACCATACCCAGCTAATTTTTTAAATTTTTTGTAGAGACTGGGTCTAATTATTTTGCCCAGGCTGGTCTCAAACCTCCTGGGCTCGAGCAATCCTCCCGCCTCAACCTCCCAGGGTGCTGGGATTACAGGCATGAGCCACTGCATCTGGCCTCACATGAACAAGAACTCAAGTACAGTATGACATGGCCTGTGACTAATGCAAATGTTCATTCACTAAAAGGTCATCTTTTAAGCAGGTACTAGTTCTCAGCCTAAAAATACTCTAGCGGGTCTTCAGCTTCATCTGAGGATATGCCACCGTGATCATGCCTGCTATAGAGGACACAAGACCTCCAAGTCCAATGATACCAGGATTGAACTTCCAAATCCCCAGCTGGTCCAAAGGGTTCAGGATATCACAGAAGTTCTTCACCGTGTCCAAGAACAGTGGGGGATGCCGCTTCAGAGATCGGAATAAAAGAAGGAGAAAGGACTGGAGCCATTCTGTTTCCTCATCAGCCACGCTGTACCCAGGAGGATCCTGGGATGACCTCTCCCTCTTTGCCCTGTCATGTATAACCTGTTCCATCTGCAGGGAGATTTCATAGACATCCCTCACCAGGCTCAGCAGGAGAGAACAGTAGTAGTGGCGGGCAGCCCACAGTCGCCATTTCTCTTTGTTGATGCCAGAGACGAGACCTACGCTCCTCACCCAGAGGATGGTGTCACAGATGAAACAAATTACACGGTTCAGGTTGGCAAATGTCAGGCATAAGCGGAGGACCGGGTCAGTGATATGAATGCTCTGCTCAGTCGCCTGTACAGCATGTACCACGTTGCCTAGTCTGAACCCTGCAAGGAGAACCCACAATAGTTAACAGTTACTTCATTAGTATGTAATGGGGAGGCAGAATCCCTGTATCAGGTAAGAAGTCACGCTTTTTTTTGAAGTTTTTTTGTTTGTTTGTTTTTGAAACAGAGTCTTGCTTTGTTGCACAGGCTGGGATGCAGTGGTGCGATTATAACTCACTGCAGCCTCAAACTCCTGGCTCAAGAGATCCTCCTGCCTCAGCATTGTCCCAAGTAGCTGAGACTACAAGCCCAGCTTACCATGGGATCTTTAACAGCTGGTGGTCATTTGAGGCATAGTCTTTGCTCAGGTAAGGAGACTTTACAATATGTTAAGGACACCTAAGTTGATCCTAGAAGGCACAAAATACAATGATTCTTTAAATTTATCTCCTCCATTACAGTGAACACCTTAATTACAGTGAACACCTTAACATTGACTTACAGCATACTCCAGGCAAAGTCAATCATGAGTACGGGCTGACATTTGAATATTACCAGCTACACTTCTCTAGAAGGAAGATACTATGACAACATGAACTCTAGATGCAACATTCTCTTGAAGAGTCTGATACATTTTATTTACTTTCCAGAGAAAAGATTGCCTTTAAAAAAACCCACCATTATCACTTTGCCATTTCTCTGGTCCAATCCCTCTTTGGTTACCTACTGTCAAGAAAACAAAGTAGAGATGATAGGATTTAACAGACAGGACATTTAATAATATTGTCACATGTAGCTTCTAGTTGAATTAAATCAACCTTTACAATGGCATGTCCTTATGTAAACATGTAATTCAGTTATGTAAGCATATAATTCAGGATGCATCAATCAACAAGTACTTACTGAGCACCTTCTGAGAAAGAGTTATAGTCCTAAACATTATGGAGGATACATAAGAAGTACTTTTCCTTAAAGGACTATATGTTAGACTTAGTAAGTGCTTAGAAATAGTGACTCTCAGAAACAAGATTTCAGAGGAATGGTACTATTTTATCAAGAATAATACACAAGGCAGTATATGTAATGACTGTTCCAGTATATGGATTCTGGGCTTCAGTTCTGGCTCTTGCACTAACTGGCTGAACAACCTTGGAGAAGTCCCTTTGGGACTTAGAGAGTAGTGACCTCTAAAAGACCTTTGAGGTTCAACATTCTAAAGAATCTAAGATCGAATTTCTAATCTCAGCCTTCAAAGTCATCCAGAAAAGCTCACTACACCCTTCCCATCACTCTGCTTGACAACTTAAGTCTTCTCTTTGTCAAACTAGTTTCTTAGTTGATCCTCCAATACAATGGTTTGTTCATAACACTTCTGAGCCATTACTAGAGGAAACTGCCCTTCAAGAACTCTTGCTTTAAAAAAAATTAACTAAATTAAATTAAATTAACAAAAGAACTCTTGCTTTCCTTCTCCATAACCACATCTCAAGTTCCACCTCTTCCAAAACACCTTTCTTTTCCTCTACGACAGCCAATATATTTGGCACTAAATGTCCTATCATTACTTAAAGCATCTTATTTCTCTCATAATGCTCAGTGCTGTACCTATAAGAAGTGGATGCTCAAAAACAACTGACCAATGTGTGATATTCTACATTCCATTCTAACGCCTCTGCTAAACTACTATAGCAACACCTTGTTCTCATCAAACAAGGAGTCAAACGAGTAATTGCTCTGAGAAGTATGGAATTTCCTGGTATGATTTGTTATTAGAATGAATTAAATGAGCACAAAACACTGACTTCACTTTTTGCCTTTAACATGAAACCACCCCCAAAATGTATCTATCCATATCCTCTAGCAATCCTCAAGAGAACAGAAAAAAGCAGGTGGTCAGGATATAACTATTCTGCTCTTTTTTAGAAGCTCCTGTCAGGGACTGCCAAAACATTTTTTAACTTTTAGTTCTAAGAACTAAAAAGTAACACATTGTATGTCCCATTGGTTATGACTGAGCAGAAAAATATGATGTTACACCAAATATAAACATAAGAGGATAAGCTGGGCTTGGTGGCTCAGCCTGTAATCCCGCGCTTTGGGAGGCTGAGGTGAGGGGATTGCCTGAGCCCGCGGGTTCGAGACCCGCCTGGGCAACTTGGCGAGACCTCATCTCTACAATGAATCAAAAAATTAGCCGGGCGTGGTTGCGTGCGCCTGTAGTTCCAGCTACTTGGAAGGCTGAAGCGGAAGGCTCGCCGGAGCCCAGCAGGTCGAGGCTGCAGTGGCCGGGAGCGGCCACTGCACTCCAGTCTGGGCGACGGAGTGAGATTCCAACTCAAAAAAAAAAAAAAAAAACACAACATAAGAGGGTGTTTATGAATGGTCTTCTCTGCCATGCAGACAGCCTTATTAGTCAATTTTGTCAATAAACTAGACTGACTAGAAATCAATGCCCTGAAAAGTACTTTGTGAAATACAGGCTGAAGATTCTAAACCAGGAGCCTCTGTCCCTCAAGAAACAGGGTACTTACATTTACGGCCAGTGCTCACACTGGACTCCAGTTTCTTGAGCTTCATTACCACCTTCTCTTTGCCAGCTTTAGGCTCTAACAAATATCTAAGCAACATGCATGTATATTGAGTAGCTCTGAAATGGAAAAAAAACATGAGGAGAATGATTTACAGACTAAGTAAAACTTAATTCATGAAGTAAGGAAATAGAAACATCATGCTAAAGGCAAAGCTTACAAGACAATTTCTCATGCAGTAGCTCCTACAAGGGCAAACTTCTGCAACAGCCATTCATTCCGCAGGTGAGCCAAAGGGAAGAACATGGGATGGAAATGCAACATAAAGGGAATGAAAGAGACTCTGTAACAATGTAGTGAACAGCCCCCCAAAAGGCCTTTTGCTGGCACGAGAAACGGATGTAGTGGAAGTGGAAAAATGTACAAAAATCTCCCTCCTGTTAAGTCTGCAAAGATCCATCATCTTTATCTTCCCAGTGTAGAATGATTTTCAGATCTAAAATGAACTTTTCTACCATGTAGTTAACCTACTGCTTATGTGAAAGGACACAAACTCAAGCCAGAACCAAATGAAAGTCCATCGCTTGATCACTGTTTAATTTTTTATAAAATAAAAGACCAAATATGCACCAATATACAAATTGGTATGTTTTTATATTTGTCTTTCAAAACTAATTACTACTTTATAGAAAATCCAGGCAGAATCCTGTTTAATAATACTATATATTCAATAAAATGACTACTGTCATGTCTGCAAATAACAATGATTTACTGATAAAAATATAACACATGGTAAATTTTGTGTACACAATCAAACATCCAAATGCACTTGGTAGTCCACTTAATAAAATAGGTGCCTGGTTCCTACTCTCCTGTAACTGCATTTGAATTCCTTTACACTATAAATATTACTTTCAATAAAAATGTGGCACATTTTCTAAAATGCAGAACTTGTTATTAGGGATGTAGTAAAAAGAGAAGACAGGGATCATAAACAATTTCTCTCTCTCTCTCTCTCTCTCTCTAAGTGTGCTTCCTGATTAGTGGGCTGGTCATGGTCATGTCAATGAACCTCTCTCAGATTTGGTTTAATAACAGGGGTCGACCCCAAAACAAGGCTTTATTTTATGAATGCCAGTTTGGTCACAGAGGTTACATAGATCATCAAGGAGAATGGGAAATGAATGCTAGAGATCTCAGATCTTGCAGAATAAGTATATCCTAAACAATTATTTTATTAACCAATCTCTTTGATAAACCTTGTGGCCAACATTCTGAGTACACTGGAGTTATAGGTTTCTGTTTTAATGAAGCTTGTTTATAATGCAACCACTTAAACAAAGGATCAAACTGGAAAGACAGTATGGCTTGGTAATTAAGAAGTAGGCACTGGTGGCCAGGTGCGGTGGCTCATATCTGCAATCCCCACACTTTGGGAGGCCAAGACTGGAGGATTGCTTGAGCTCAAGAGCTAGAGACCAGCCTGGGCAACATAGGGAGACTTCATCTCTACAATAATAATAATAATAATAATTAGCCAGATGTGGTGGCACGCACCTGTAGTCTCACCTACTGGCAAGGCTGAGGCAGAAGGATCATCTGAATCTCTACCACTTGGTACCTATTAACCTACTTCTGTCAGTTCCCCCATTTGTGAAATGGGGGGAGGGGTTATTTTGAGTATCTTCCTCATAGGAGATGAGTTACATAGCGTATGAGGAGGGTTAAATAAGTTAATAGTTGCAAAACACGGAAAACAATACCTGGCGTAAAAGTCAGCTTCCAAAAGTCTCACTAACTGGACTATTCTTACTGGCCTGTTTGTTTTAGCACTTGTACACCCAGAAGAGCATGAAGAGCTGTTAAGTAAACTGCAACTGTAATCTAGTTTTTATAAAGCAAGAACCGACCAAATCTCTAAAAGAAACATCATGAATTAGTAATTTATTAGTATCAAAGACACTGTGATGCTTTCCCTCGCATGGCAGGAGCAGTTCTTTCTGAGAGTCTCCTTACTATATTCTACACTTCACGAAACGATATCTCAATGAGATACTGGGCAGTCATGGACGATAAACAAGAGTTCTCTCTCCGCAAGCATTTCAAGGAGTATTTGAAGCCCCAAACAGTGGTTTGCTTCCCTAGTCACAAACGCTAACCCAAACCTTCTCTTTAAAAGAGATTCCTCGGAAGAATGCTGAGAGGAGAGAACCCAGTGTGTCTCTGCCATATTAGGAGGGGAGGGGCATTTGTCAGCCGGTGTCACACATCAATGGCCCCGAGGGGCTGGGGTGCCGGGCACGGGGCTTCGCACAAATGGCTCGGGACGCGGGGGCGTCCGGCCCACCCCATTGAATTTAGGGGGAGGAGGGGCTCGAGGACCAAACTCCCTCCGTGGGAGCTGGCAGGGCCCTTCCTGCTCCGATCTACGAGGCTATCACCTCCTTCTCGGGGTGCCAGAGCACAGGGACTCGAGTACCGGGTCAGGACGAAAAAGGCGTGGAGGCCGCTGGCACCTGACTCACCTGAAGAGTCGGTCCCGACCCTGGGTCTGATTGGTGAAGCGAGTGAAGGCGTCCATGGCGCCCAGCCCAAGGCCACGAGCCGCACAGAGCTCAGTCGTGGGTCCTCTGGGACGCCGCCGGGTCCCCAGGGAAGGGTCGGTTCCCAGGCATCTGCCGAATGGCAGGAGCCGAGTCTCTCCGCCCCCGTAGGGGCGGGCGCGCCTTCTGAAGTGCGACTTCGCGAGCTTCCGGTCTACACCGGAAGTGGTGGTTACCAAGGCGACGCCAAGCCGCCGGCGCAGGTGAGCAGAACTGCTGGTGCTACCTTTGGGTGCCGTGGCTTTCCTGTGTCCCAGGATTCCTCTTTACCTGTAGGGTCTCCTAGAGGATAGCCCGAGGGGGCCTGTCTCCCCAGCCTCAGGCGTTCCTGGGACGCCCCGCGCCTCCTCGCAGACCTCGGATTCCCAGGAACCCAGGGTGGAATCCCGGATGGGCTCTCCAGTCCGAGACATTGCTTGGGGACCTCGGGGCCTAATCGCTTCCCAGCGCCGTTCCTCAGTTTCCCTTGAGCTACACCAGCTCCAGGTCTCCTGAAAGAAGTGGTTAGGGCAGAAATAAGCCAATATATCTTGTGTATTCCTAGCGCGAGAGTCGAGTAGACTGAGAGCATTTTCTGTTAGGATTATTGAACACTGAAGAAAATTGTTACCTACGGAATCCTACAAGGGTCAGCATGAATAAAGTGGAGGCAAAAATAGACTATAATGAAATTGCACCACTGAACATTCGTTCTCTGGGGTTCAAGCTCCACCCATTCCATGGTAGTAATTTTATAAAACGTACCCCCTTATAACTGCAAAATAAGGTCGACTATTTTCATAATCTTTATTCCCTTGATCAGGCCCGTTGCTTACATTTGCAGGCCAGGGGTAAAAATACAATGGAGTCCCATGTGCCATATGTTTAAATATGTGAAAGTTATAAATCAAGCAAAATTTGTTGGCCGAATATGGTGGCTTACACCTGTAATCGCAACACTTTGAGAGGCTGAAACAGGAGGATGGCTTGAAGCCAGGGCAATACAGAGAGGCTCTATCCGTACAAAAAATGAAAATATTAGCTGGGTGTAGTGGCACACCCCGGTAGTCCTAGCTACTTGGAAGACTGAGGCAGTAGGATCCCTTGAGTGGCTGTAGTGAGCTGTGATCACACCATTGCCCTCCAAACTGGGTGACAGAGTGAGATCCCAATGAAAGAAAGAGATGCGGACGAAGAAATGAAAGAAAGGTAGAAAGAAAAGGAAAGGGGGAGGAAAGAAGGGAAGAAGGAAAGAAGGCAGGGAGAGAAGGAGGGAGGGAGGGAAAATTACCCAATGCCTGGCACAGACAAGGCCCGCAAT
>CAUYQG010182960.1:0-15964 GCA_963574415.1 Tarsius wallacei
CAAGGGTGCTCTAATATTTATGTGATTGTTAATTTCTTAAGCATAATATACCACATGTAGAAATTAAGAAATTAAGTAAATGTAATTTTTGCATTGGCACTCTTCCTAAAAATACAAACTGTAGCTTCTCAAATTTCTCCAACTAGTTGCCAATCAGAAGAAATAAAATCTTACAAGTGATTATCTACCTGCACATGATATTTAAAATCTCTTACTATAATTCCCTGGCAAAGCCAGTGAGTTCCCTGACAAACATTAAATCGAGCACCTTCTGTTTTTTACAATTTTCCCAACTACAATGTTTAATCAAGTGATTGTGTGATCTAATACCAGGAGGCCAGGGATGTGGAAACCTAGGGAGGAATTCAAATGAAGGGAAGGTAATTTTTTCATGAATTCTCCTCTTGCCTTTTTGCAAGGGGTAGTAGAGGCATGAGTGGAATTTTCCTTTCCATCCTCAGACTGTACAGAACTTTTCAGCTGCACCAATAACAATAGTAGAAGAAGCAAGGGTCTCAGCTGCCCAGGTTCGCTTTGCGACCCGGGGTCTTCAGCCCCCTGGACTTTGTCAGCAGGCAGGCCTCCATGGCTGGCTCCCAACAGTGGGGAAATTGATTCTTACAACTATTTAGACACCATAAAAGAAAATATTGATAAATTTGAGCACATATATACAAAAACATCTGGATAGTGCAAAGAGAAAAAGAGATATAGGCAATTTCAAAATGCAAATGACAAACCAAGAAAAAATAGTCAGAACTTATATTAAAGAAAAAAACTACTCCTTTTAATGTTGGAGCTCCTAGGAATTTAAAAGAGAACAATGACCAAAATTCAACAACAACAAAAAAAGAGCAAAGACAATAAATCAAAGAATGCTTACATATTTAAAAGTATGTTTAACTTTTCTCCAGGAAATGTGCAAATGCAAGCAACTCTGACATGCCATTTTCAGACACATCAAATTAGAAGACCACAAAAATTTAACAATATGTGATAGAGATAGCTGAGAGGAAAGCCAATGCTACATAATTTTCTGTCAGGCGTGCACACTGGAATATGAAACAGTTTTTCCTTTTTTTAAAGAAAAACCCTCAGGAGAACCAGGATTATAAAGAAAAAAATAAAAAATCCTGTACTGCTGTCTGATCTACCACCTATTCATCCTATGCCCCAACACCAGCTCCTTATAGTCTTGCTTGCTTCTTGTAAAAAAAAAAAAAAACTGACTGATCTTTAAGACAGTTGCAAATCTTCTGGCCAGTGTGTTCTTCCTTTTGCAATAGTCTCCTAAATAAAATATATTCTTACTAATGTCAAGACTGGCATGTTTCTTTTGACTGTTTATATATTTGTTTTGTTTTGCATACTGACCTCTGCGGTGGTGCTTGCTCACCTAAATTGAAATTTAAAGAGGAACTAGAGCTATGAGAGTTCGGGAGATATAACTTTAAGGACCATCTATCTGCATGGAGGTGAATAAAAAGAAAAGCAGAAAAAATATTGGCAAAGAAATGACAAATAATTTTTTAAAAATGACTGAGATGAAACATGAACCCAAAGCAATGGACATTCCTAATTTAAATGTTACATTAACATTTCAGAAAAGGATTCTGTAGTTCCCCCCTGAGCCCTAGAAAATACCTGCTGGCCTAAAAATAAAAACATTATGACAACTGGGAAAAAAAAAAAAAGAAAAGCCTCAATAGCATGCTTGGTGGTAACAGTGATGGAGAAAAATTACATAAAGAAAAGGAGCATTTTGATGATGGCACATAAGAAAGGTTTTATAGTCTTCCATGTCTGCAGATAGTGATGGTGGTGATGACCTCTTCCTCAGGAAAATGAGATTGACCTGAAATAAGGAAAGTAGTTGACACTCTTTAGCTAAGGAACAATTAAAAAAACCCTCAAAAATATTACATATAGGAAATATACTTAAATTCCAACAGTATATAAAAAATGAAAAAAACAAAGTACAAAAGCCAGGATGTTTTAATCAGTGTTTTTCACTTCTTTATATAGATCTAAAAGCTCTAGAATAAATGAAAGAGAATAAACTCTAGAAACCAAAACTCCAGCTTGTCAGAAAAATGAACCTAGATCAAGAATCTGTTTAATAAGAGCAGACAAAGAGGACTTGAAAATACAAAACAGGGGTAACCACTTTGGGTCCCCTCCCACCATTGGAGCTTCTCTGTCCTCTCAATAAATCAAGCTTTCTAAAAAAAAAAGAAAATACAAACCAGTAATTGCAGCTGTCTCTTTGTCCTTCAGGGGAATTAAGCAGGAGGTCAAAAGGCCAGCAATTCAAAATCATTGTTTCATAGGGAAACATTGCATTTGATGATTGATGAATGGTTCTTTTGTGAACTTTTCATCTAGAAATTATTATTGTTTTACTAGCATGTTATCTAAAAATGTATTTGAATAAGACTCTTTGGAGGGGTTATAGATATACATTAACATGTATTCTGTCTTTTCTTTTTCAAGTATATTCAAGTTATGTTTATATAAGCCTTCCACAAGTTTAAATTGATTTTCTATTATATGCTCTAAACTGTTCCCTCTATATTTTAGAATTATGGCTGTCTCAGATCTTCTCATTTGTGCTGATCATAATGTATAGTTACTGGTTCATCTCATGGTTGGTTTTTTGTCTTGAAAATAACTGTCAAGAAATACTTAAAATAAAAATGGAAAAATTTGAAGAAATTGTAGCTATTTGAGATACAGCGAGCACCTTTGTTTAAAGCTATTTTGGTTAGCAAAACTAAGATAACTTTATTGTAAGTACACAGATAATAAGCTATAAAATTATTATTATTTTATTATGATAGAAAAAATAATAAACTAAAATAAAATAGATCCCCAAGAAATCTCAAAGCTTGGCACTAAGCTGTTTTCACTGATGCCTCTATTAAAGATTTTTGTTTGCAAACCATCTGTCGATTGGTAACTACTTTCTCCGTGATGATTTAGTTTATTAAAAACTTGTAGAACATTACTTTTTCCTAGTATGCAAACTCTCATAAAGAAACTTAACTACAGGTAATTTGACACCATGAAATGTTAAATATCCTTTTATCACCATAAGAAGAGATGTTTTTATCACCAGAGGTAGTAAAAACAGCCATTGCCAGAAAACAGATATAACTTTTTACATCTTGTCTGTTAGAGTATCCTGTTTAAAGTGCATTTAAATGAGGAAAATAGAAGCATGTTCATCAAAGCATCACAACTCCAATTTCAAAAAAAAATTGTTAGAAAAGCAATCTTTTGTAAGATTGTCAAAGGCAAATGAAAATTGCCATTCGGGGCTAATGAAAGAGAACAAAGAAAGCAAATGAACTAAAAGGACTTCCATCAATGAAATTAAGTAGGATGTAAAAATATTTAAACTGAATAAATGCTTAACGTAAATTGATGATTTCAAATGTCTTCAGTTTGGTTTTGACAAATTATTAGTTCTAAATCCTGACAATTTATTTTAAATTAGACTTGTAATTTTTATACCCACAATTTCTGTGAAAGCACTCAGCATACAGTCAATCTTTGAACCATATTTATTGAATGTTAGTAATCATTCAGGAAGTATATTAAGCTTTTTATTATTTAATCCTAAAGTTCATAGGATTGCCACCACTGTAAGATAAAGAATCTGGGACATAGAAAGTTCAGCTTGTTTGCCCATAATTGAAGAGGTACTAAGTAATAGATTTTTTTTCAAGTCCATGTTTTTAAACCACTTTGCCTTACATTTAGAAATCTGACTCAAGCCACATCATTAAAGGTACTAATCTCACATCTCACTTGTTTCTTTTCTTTCTTCTTTTATTAAAAAAAAATTATTTTAAAGATGTGGGGTACAATTCAGGATTAGGTATGCAAGTGATCATCGTACAGGTAAAGCTTGAGCCTCCCTTTGTTCCCCATTTCACCTGGTTTGAGATCAGGTACCCTTATTGAGGTTATGTGGTTCCTCCCACCAGCAGTTTCCAGCTACCGCCAATTCCTTTCTTATAGTATTATGGTAAACGTTCAGCAAGCTACACATTCAATCTAGTGTTATGGTGGTATTACAAAGAGTAGACTGGAGGAGGAGTTTAGGATATTAACTATCTCTCACTTTTCTCTTGTGTTCCCAATCCTCTGACCTCTCTTCCACCCTCCACCAGTTATCCAAAACAACTAGACAAAGGGTAATTAGACAACAAAAAGGTAGAAGAGTAAATCATAGCCTTCTTTTAACCCTGTTTTTATTCCTTATACTAAGTCTCACACTTATATTCGGAGATCTTTACTTCAAAAGAAAGAATTGGTACAGATTGAATGTTACAGTAGGGTATGAAGTCTATTATTCAGACCTCTTCTTGAGAGTGGCACCAAGCAAGCACTATTCTAGTCAGTGTTTTTAACCTCTACAAAATTGTCTGTTTCAGAGTGCTTAAAAGTTAAGCATTATTAAAAATCCTAAAACTGGTTCATTAAGTCAGAATTTCCACTGACACAAGTAACCTGACAAGTAAGGCCTCTAGTAATCTTACACACTATATTGAGAGCAGCATTCAAAAGAGAGTACAGTTTCTCCTAGGTCAAGACTAAATCAGCTTCATTTCATGATAATTTGCTAAACAAAGTCTTTTCTTTTTCTTTTTTTTTGGGTTGGAGTCTCACTCTGTTGCCCAGGCTGGAGCGCACTGGCATGTTCACGTCCACCGCAGCCTCAACCTGCCGGGCTCAGGCAATCCTTCCGCCTTTGCTTTCCTGTAGCTGGAGCTACAAGCACATGCCACGACACCCACTAATTTTTTGATGCATTGTAGAGACGAGGTCTCACCAAGTTGCCCAGGCTGGTCTCGAACCAATGGGCTCAGGCAATCCTCTCACCTTGACTTCCCAAAGTGCTGGAATTATAGGCGTGAGCCACGGTGCCCGGCCAAGAGACTCTTTTAACATTTGCTAGTAATATGACCAAGAAGATTGCTTAACTCTCTGAGGCTTTCCTTAATATTTCTCTTTAATATTTGTTCTACTGTGAGAAGAAATGAAATGATGTATATAAATGTGTTTTTAAGCTATAATATTCTACCTAAATATATTATGGGATAGATGCATTGTTTTGTCCTGTTATATAACTATTATTTATTTATTGTTTTTATTTTTATTTTTTAAAAATTTATTTTAAAGATGTGAGGTACAATTTCGGATTATGTATACATATGGTCATTGTACAAGTAAAGTAAAGTACAAACCTGACTTTGGTTCCCACTTTGCCTGGTTTGAGATCAGGTACCCTTATTGATGAAGTGTGCGCAACCCCCTCCCTCTCCTGGCAGTGTCCTGCTACTGCCAATCCCTTATAGTATTATGATAATTGTTCAGGGTCTGTTTATGAGTGAGAACATGTGGTACGGTACTCATTTCTTTGATTCTGTGATAGAGCACTGAGAATTATAGCCTCTAAATCCACCCAAATTGTTGCAAAGTTCATAATTTTGTCCTCCTTTTTTGGCTGTGTAATATTCCATTGTGCATATTACCACATTTTTTTAATCCAGTCTATTTTCGTTGGGCAGCATGATTGGTTCCATGTTTTGGTTAGTGTGAATAGTGCTGCAATAAACACACATGCACTGGTATCAAAACAGTCTTTGAACTCGTCAGTTTTGATGCCTTTTAGTATTTCTGCCATTTTTTGTTTCACTTCTTTCACATCAGCCAAACATTGTCTTTTGAGGACTTTTTTAATCCAATGAAACAAAAAATAGCTGCTAAGGGTGGGATCAGATGAGTAGGGAAGGTGGGGCATAGGGGTCATACTGTTTTTGGTCAAAAAAGTGCTGAACAGTTAGCAAAGTGTTGAGCAGGTGTGTTGTCACAGTAGAAGAACCAGTCACCTCTCTGCCACAACTCAGGAAGTTTCTTCTGCAAATCGTGATTCAATCTTCTCAAAACTTCCAGGTAAAAACTTTGGTTGATTGTTTGATATGTTGGAACAATTCCAAGGGGCCCTCCCTCCAAAAGAAAATTCTGGGATTTTTTTGAGGGGTGCCCTCATATATATTTGTGCCATTTGTACAATTTTAGGAAACCTCTTGCATGTTTTAGCTTAAAGTACTTTGGATGACACTGCTTTCTTTTTTTTTTTTGGAGTCTCACTCTGTCGCTCAGACTGGAGTGCAGTGACACACTCCCAGCCACCGCAGCCTTGATCTGCTGGGCTCTGGCGATCCTCTCGCCTCAGCCTTCCAAGTAGCCGGAACTACAGGCATGCGCTACCACGCCCAGCTAATTTTTGATTTATTGTAGAGAGGAGATCTTGCCAAGTTGCCCGGGCGGGTCTCGAACCCACGGGTTCAGGCAATCTGCTCGCCTTGGCCTCCCAAAGTGCTGGGATTACAGGCTGAGCCACCGAGCCTGGCCAGACACTGCTTTCTTAAACTCAAAGAAGAGAAGCAGGCACAGAGGGAGATAGATAAGTTACTTACTCTCCTGGTGTGAAGAATACTGCAAACAGTAATTATATTATTTTTAGGGCAAATATAAAGGCTTGGTCTGGCCTTTGATGGAATAACTTCTACTGTCTTTTCTAATATCACGCTCTTAACAGAACAGACGATGGGCAAGGAGAAGAAAGCAGCAGCCAAAAGTTCTTGTAGACGCTTCCAGAAGATGAACTGTGGCTATGTTTTGTTTACCTATGTCATGCTGATATTTTTGAAACAACCAGAACAGATTGTAGAATCATTTAGCCCCTTCCTCTAGGAAGCTGTTTCTGGTCATCCCTTCATCAGCAGATATCTCAAAGTTATATGCCATCATGGAATTATATATTTCACAGCACTTGTCACAACCCCCACACAGATTGTTTTTGCGATTGTTTAATGTTTCTTCCATGTGACTGCCTTGCTTACCACTGTATCCTTAGCTTCTACCACAGTGATTGGCTCATGTTTGACTATCCAAACGTTTGTTGAAATGAACAGTTTGGTGAGGGTAGGACAGAGGCCATGGCTTTTTTGCTTCTTTGATAACACTTTGCTTAGCACTTCAAGCACAAATGATGTCCTCAGTTTGCAATAAGGGCTTTCTGAAAGAACCCACATCTCACTCTTTCAGAACCTTGTGTGATGCAGCAGCTGCAGCCACTTCAGAGGCTCCTTCCAGTTCTCCTTACCTGGGGTAGAGAGGGCATAACGTGAACTCAACCAGCAGGGCATGGAAACAGATTTTCCTTGATGCTACTCATAATCTGAAAGCCTTGTGGAGGCTTTTTACATTAATCTTTTAAAACTGTGAAATTTGAACCATGTCCATTTTGATTTATCTCTTAATTGTATTTTCAAATAGCAGTCCTCAAAGTCCCAAACCAATATTCTCAGCACAGTCTGGGAATTTAGAAACACAAATCCTTGACCTCAACATTGACTCGCTGAATCAGAACCCTTGGTTGGGACCCAGCAGTCTGTGTTTTAACATGTCCTTGAGGTGATTATGATGCATAGCAGAGTTTGAGAACCATTCTTTTTTTTTTTTTTTTTTAGTCAAGGGTCTCACTCTGTCACCCTGTCTGGAATGCAGTAGCACGCTCAAGGTCACCACAGCCTCAACCTGCTGGGCTTAGGCAATCCTTCTGCCTCATCCTTCCAAGTAGTGAAACCACAGGCATGTGCCACCACACCCGGCTAATTTTTTGATTGATTGTAGAGATACTAGGTCTCACCAAGTTGCCCAGGCTGTTCTTGAACCCAAGAGCTCCAGTAACCCTCTCGCCTCCCCCTCCCAAAGTGGTGGGATTACAGGGTGAGCCACAGCGACCAACTGAGAACCACACTTTTAAACTGAGCGTGGGTGTGTTTACCAAACACATAACCAGCTGTTGTAGATACAGCCAAACGACGACCTAGGGGCTGACAGTTAACGTGCAAGTCTGAGACTTTGCATTGAGCTTTGAGGGGAGCCGGAGGCACCTCTGCACAACCAGTTGTTACTCCTCCTCCTGAACTGCGTCGTTATTACACGGGTGATGGTGGAACTTTGTATTCTGGTGCAGAAAAGGTACAGACAAGTACCATTTTCCTACAAACGGCACCCGAATTATACAAGTAAGGCGAGAAAACATGGCAGGGTGTGGTGGGAAGCAGATAACCCGGCTAAAAATTGCAGTTCTCTCCCACCACCAAAGGGCTCCGCTGGCTCCTGCCTGGTTTCCTTCCGACCTACCTACGTGAGGTTTGCTCTCGAGGCCCAGCGCTCAGATCTGCCAGCCCTGGATCAAGGGAAAACTCCTTCCGTGCTCAGGAGCCCCCGCAGCTCTTCCTCTCAGTCCGCAGCCGCCAAGTTAACTCTTTCAAGTCAGAGAAAAAGGTCAACCACTTTACCCTATCTGAATTCATTCACCTCTGTTCATTTACAGATACCTGTGTTCAATAATGTCAGAAGTCTATGACTTGCTTATCCTAGCGATATAGCAGTTAGCAGGTAGCTCATAGACCCAGCTCTTAGAGGTTTATGTTTTAATAGACATCTTATTTCTTAGGGACAATTTTCCTACTAAAAATGCAGTTGGAGGTAATTTATCATTGATTTAGTTTAATCATACCTATAATTCGAACGGTACACTTAGAAGAATTTGTGTCATGGTCTGATTTATAATTAAATATTAGAAAATATATGTTAAAAAAGAAAAGGTCTGGAAATGCTTTGTGAGAAGTGTGTGTTTCTCTTCTGCAAAAAGAATATTTTTCTCTGATTAAGTCAATGATGTTATTGAATGTATTGCTGTGCTTTTATTGATCATTTTTGGCTGCACATATTAAACATGTACAATTTTATGCCTGTGGATTATACCTTGATAAAGCTGTTAAAATGTCTGTATGTATGTTTAGATTAATGGATAGATGGTAAGAGAAAGAGAAGTTATTTTTCAGAAATTAAAGCTTACCATAATTCATTAAAACAATAAATTTAGTAATACTTGGATTTATTGGAAAAAGTACTGGAATGACCCTAAAAGTGTTGTAAAACTTTAAATGTTTAATCATCACAAGCTTATTCATGCTTAAATACTCTGTGATTAGAAATAAAAATGTAAAATACCAAGTTGGGTATAACTTTAAGTTTTTCTTTTAAGTAGCTTCGATTAAATTCTGACATTAAAGAGACAGAGTAACATATTTTTACCCAACTTCTCTATTTCTATCTCCTGGATTTTGCAGTTATTTCTACCTTGTAAAGTTTTTAAAATTTGCATTATTTTGTTAATTATAATCTTTATACTTGTTTAATCCTATTCTTGCATTTAAGTAGGTCCAGTGCTCATCCCATTTCTTTTACCATATTCATAGCATAAAAAGGATTTTAAAAAATCGTCTCTTTGTGGGTTGGATTTTTTTGTCAAGCTAAGTTTTTGTATACATTTTCAAGTAAGGCTTATGGAGGTTGTATTATTCAAAATTGTTTGCTCTTAAAATTTTATGATTGTCCATGTATGACCTTTTTTTGTTTGAAAGAAGATACTGGGCCCCCAGTACCATGCTAAACTGGGTATACAAATGTGTATATATCAAAATTCATAACTTGAAAACCTTTAAAAGCCAAGCAATCATATGCTGTACTAAATACTATAACAATTAAGCCTAGGTTGTTATGTAAGTTTTAAGGACAAAAACAGACTGAGCAAAAGCACAGAAATGAGAAATGTCATTCAGAGGTATCATCCAGATTTAGATACTGCTAATGCACATGATAAGACAGACTAGGATGACAAAAGAGGGTGGAGCAGTAGACCTGGACCAGTGCTTGATGGTCCTGAAGCCTGGACTTTATTCATAGGAAATGGTATGATATAATTAGATCAATCAGTTCCCACCCAATTCCACTTCTGTTTCCACTCCCAGATGTCTGCTGTCAGCTTTCTACTGTCTTCTGGCATTGATAGTTGCACTCATCTTTATTCCATGACATTTTCATACAATTTTTAGTTGACTGTATTAGAGTCAAGTGACTTTTTAAAGAGCTCTTATAACACATATATCCTTTGAATAATTTTTGACACAGTTGACAATGTCTGTAGTTGCTTTTACACTTGAGTAAAAACTTGGCTGCAAATAATATTCTGGAATTACATTTTTTTCTGTCAGCCTACAAGTATTACTCTACTATTTTCAAGCAATAGATATTGTTTTATAGACATGTAAGGCCATCTTCATGTTCAGCTCTCAAAAGTTAATGGCTTATTTTCCTAGAGTGGCTTAATACTTTAATTTATTTGTCATCTAAACTCCAGAACGTAACTGAGGTTTCTATAAGTTGCTCTTTATCATTTTTTTCTAACAACCAGTGTACCCCTTTCACTTGTGGTTTTGGGTATCATTCTATGGATATTTTATTGTAGTATACCTTGAATAATTGTCTAGTTTGTTAACCTCTTTATTTTAGAAACACTCGTTATTGTTATTTTACGTAAGTTGGACTTTCTTTTTCTTTTCTTTTCTTTTTTGGTAAGAGACAGAGTATCGCTCTGTCACTCAGGCAGTCTGTGGTGGTAGGATTATAGCTCACTGCTGCCTCCAAATCCTGGGCTGAAGCAAACTTTATCATCAGCCTCTTGAGTAGCTGAGATTATGTAAGTGTGACACCACATTAGTGTGGCTAGTTTTTAATTTAATTTTCTTTTTTGTAGACATGAGGTCTTGTACTCTTGGCCTAAAGCAATTCTCTTACCTCAACTTCTCAAAGTGCTGGGTTCATAGTTGTGAGCTATTGTGCCCTGTAGCCTTTCTTTTTTTTAATCTATTACTTTCCATTTAATCATATCTTTGTCCCTCCTTTCACACGTACCTTATCTTAAATCTATATACCTGTTATTAAATTTTAAACATTGTTGTATTTCTTTATAGTTCTAATTTATTTATTCTCTTATTACCTTGTTTAGAATCTCTATTTTTTCCCTCACTTCTAAATTCTCCATTTTTATTTCTCTGCATGGACTTGTATTGGTGTTATTTATTGAATCTAGTTATAAAGTTCCATGACAAAAATAATTCTCGTGTAATTGTCATCTGTTCCTTTGGTTATGTTTAATTTCAAACTGCAGTTCATGTTTTATATTATTTTGCATTGTTTTATTCAAAATGCTTGCATAGATGTATGCCAATTTTACCAATTGCTTCTGCTAAATTTGGGATTTCTCTTCTCAGTCTACTATGTTTTAATACAGATGAGTTATTTCTAATATCTTCTGTTCTTATTTCAGTGTGGTAGGCAGAAAAATGAACTCTCCACTAAACCAGCTAAAACAAGAAAAACACAAAAAACAAAAATGTAATGCCTACCTCCAAATCCCTGGAACCTTTGAATATGTTACCCTGCTTAGAAAAAGACTCTTTGCAGATGGGATTAAGTCAAGATTTTTTAAATTGGAAGATTATTTTGGATTATTTGAGTGGGGCAAATGTAATCAAGGGGGCTTTTAGTAGAGAAACTAAGAGAGTACCTGTGAGAGTGGAGATGTGACAATGGAAGCAGATGTTGGAGTGATGCATTTTGAAGATGAGCAAGGTGAATGAAAACCAAGAATTGCAGGAAGACTCACCAACCTAGTAAAGGAAATAGAGAATCTCTCCTAGAGTCACCAGATAGAATCAACCCTGCTGGTAACTTGTTTGGGTACTCCTATTACAATTCTGCTCTCCAGAACTATAATAAACATATATTTTGAAACTGTTGACACCTTGCCATAGCAGCAAGAGAAAAATGAATGCAGCAAGAAGAATTCTTTCCATTAGCCTAAAACTAATCTTAGCCATTTTTACTTTCAGGGGATGTTATTCTTTTTTTCTTGTTGTAATGTGTAAAAATAATAGATTATTGAGTTACCAATGCCCCCAATTACTAGCCTGTTCAAGACCCAGTTGTGATTATTTCATTGAGTTCTATTTTTCTTTTTTCTCTGATTGCTAGTCTTTTCCAGATGCTCCACACCCCAATAGCATATATTTTAACTGACATGACCTGTGTCCTTGGGAATGAATTCTATACTATACACCCTTTATAATTTGTTTATTCATTCTTCATGAGTTAAAAACCACAAGTTCCAATTCCTGAATATTATAAGTAATGCTATCAATATCATATTTGTAAATTTCTCTTTGGGAGTAATATTATAAAGACTTAGGTTATATGCTTATTTCATTCTATAGAATCTTTCCTAATTGTTCTCCAATATAGCTGCATAAGTTAATACTTCATTTTAGTTTATGAAGATTCTTTATTTCACTCAAATCGTTATAATAATTTGGTATGGTTTGACTCTCTAATTCATATGAATTTGAAGCATGCAAGATACCTATTTTTTCCATTTTAATTTTTCTTTTCCTGATAGCCAACAAGGATGAAAATGTCTGGATCAATGTGCCTATCATTCTATGGCCATGAAGTGTGGGGGGAGCACACAGAGGCAGAGCCTTGGTGGTAAAGAAGACTGAAGGAGGTTGGGTCTTGACCTAGTTCTAATGCTGAATACTAAGGCTGGGACAAAAAGAAAAACAGGCACATATTGACCCTAAGCAGAGGTGTTTTCTGTGGTAGGTCAAATGAAGCTGTATCAGAGTTTAAACCCTGTAGAGGACCCAGCTATTTCCAGAAGACACAGACTTAGGCCTGGGTCGGTAGTCTAGAGAGTGATACCTTCAGGATTTGCAAGAAAAGAATTCCTGACAAAAGCCAGGGTTTGTGAAGCCAAGGGTTACCTCTACTCCCCAAGGAATGAAAGTGATAAAAAAGAGTGGCCAAAGAGACATGTCTCATTGCCAAAATGTTTTAGACTGTTCTCAGTAGCAGGGGAAATTCAGTAAATGTTATATATGTAGAGGGTTATGAATTTTCTCAAATCCATACCTATATTCCAACTTATAAAAAGTTATGTTCATCAAAAAGTTAAATAGTACTACTAATATGATATAGCCTTTACTATTTTTTTATGATGTATGTATGATTCTAGCATAATCCTGTCAGATAGTGCTTTATCCATATTACTAGGGAGATTTAGTACTGCAGTATCCCTAGATATAGAAAATAATTTCCTTTATTGAATCAAAGGCATCTAACTTCTAGTTTTGGTATGAAGTGTAAAATATAAAAATGCAAGTTAAGGATAAAGCCTCCTCTGATTAAAAGAAATAAATTTAGGCAATGGGTTCTGGCAATGCTGCAGCCCTGTAAATACTGACACCAGCATTCACTGATGTCATCAATAGGTCATAGAACACTGCTGAGTTCTTACTGGCATCTTGAATTATAACTGCCTGCTGATGTGACCAGCACTAGTTAGGACAGTAATTTGGTGAAGAGATAGTCTCTTGAGCAATTTGTTGTTGATTGCGCAAATTTCACATTGTTTGTATTATCAACTTACTCTCTGAGAGCTGAGTTTCACTGATAGAAGTCCCGGTTGAGTAGCTCTCTAAAGAGTTCAACCATGAAGCGGAAACAAAAAACAAAACATCTGGAATGTGAGTATCGCCCCCTTAAAAAAGAGAAAAGAGGTATGTGTCAATATATTCTCAGAACACAGGCTGACTAGGAACTTCCTCCTAAAAAAGGAGGAAGAGGGGATTCCTAGTTGTGGTAGAGGGAGAAAGAAATAGTAACAGGAAAGGAAGTGACTAAGGAGGGAGGAAGGAAGGGAGAGAGAAATTTAAATGAGTATACTGGTCTTTCTGAAGCCCAGTCATCTGAAAGCTAAGACAAAGTTTAGATGACCCGGGTCCTTGTCTTTGCCACTTAACCTGTGCCAGCTACAGAGAGTCACTCTGGATTAATGGTAAAGACATAATGGTTGTTAGTCTAAACTATTTTTTAAAAACGAATTTCCCTTTATTTGATATATTTTTTAGGACACTGGTGTTTTTTAGGACATTGTCCTAAAAAAGTTTCTAATAACACTTTTTCTTTTATTAGCTCATAGATGTGAAGGAAACATTGGGGAAAAAAGTTCAGCACTGAAAAACTGGTTATGCAGGGATGAGAATAAGAAGTAAAAAATAACTAATTTATTCAGGAGTAAAACCTAACTGGTATGTTTCAGACAATGAAAATGTAAATGTGTGGTTCATACATAAATGAAAAAAAATATGGCACACATACAAGTACACACATACATTCACAAAGACAACATGTAGTCAGGATGGTTGATCTGAGGGAAGAGGTTTTGGCTCCACCTGGAAAGATGGAAATTAGACAGTTATCACCATGGAGGTTAACAGTAAAAATGTTGGAGGACCACTGTTCAGTGGTAAGATTGGAACCAACTCTAACTATTTAAATAGTGGCTCATATTCCAAAGGAAAATTTCACTTTACCAACAATGTTTGGGGCTTCTTAAAGACAACCTGGAGAGGGAAGCTGTCTTCCTTTCACCTTCACTAAAATTAGTGCGTATTCCAAGATATTATCAAGTATAAACTGTGAGCCAAGAAAAAAAAAAAAAGAGAGAAATACCTATTCACATATACACAAAGCACAGCCAGGAAGATAATTATTTACTTCTAACATAATTGCCCACTTTTGGTATACTTGGTTTGATTGTTTGTTTCTCATAAAAATATTATACCCCAATTTCATTGGAGTAGACTAGGCATAATAACTAGTACGCAATGAATCTATTACTTGCTTATGTAACAATTCAGAAAAATATATCCAAAGCAATAAGGCAAGTGTCCTCTATGATGTAATTCATATGCTGGGACTGATGAAAACTTTGTCATAATCAACATGAAGTTTTCAGAGAGACCCTGGGTTACTGGAATAAGAAAGAGCTGGAGGGTTTACTGGATTTTGTGACTCTGCCTGGGAGTGGCACATGTCCCTTTCACTCATTTTCTATTGCAGAAAACTTAATCACACAGAAAAGACCAACTACAGGGAGCTTGATAAATATCATAAAATTGTCTGCCCAAGGAGAAAGGAGATATGTAGCAGTCTCTGTTCCATTTGTACTAGTCCACAAGCATCACACATAGTGGAAATCCAGTCATGCGTGATATATACAGACCCAATGAATACTACTATATATTTACAGTTTTCAGTGGTAGGACCCAGATTATGCTATCCACGATGACAGAAACCACATAAGTGCACTGAACATGTGACATAGTAGTCCTTAATTGTTTAAGAATATATGAAAGCACTGAAACATCAAGTGTGAACCACATAATTTATTTCTTAGAAAGCAAATATATGCCAGTACATCTACAACCAAGACGGGAGGCGCTGTCTCCAACTCAAGGCAAGAAAGCTGAGGAGGCTCCTGCCTCCCTGCCTGACTCCTTAATTGAAAACAAGCCTAATGCTGCAGGTACCGAGGGACTATTGAACGGGATGTAGAAGGGATGCCAGCATCTAGGGATAACCCAGGGGTAAGTTGATACAAGGCTTTCCAGTCCAGAAGGAAACTCAAAATGCTCCTCTGTATTAGTAAATGTGACTACCAGTAGAGGCAATAAATTCTAAAGGGAAAGCATCGAAACAAACTGAAGGACGTCAGCGAAAAACTGTGCTTTACTTAGGGAGATGTGAAAGATGGTGGGAGAGGGACTAAGGGGATAAGACTTTTATCAGAAGAGCATGGGCAGAGTCAAAATGAGACAAGAGAGAGTAGATTTTATTGTCAGAAAGATCTGAAATCACAAACAGATTAAAACACAAAAAGTGATAAGATCCTCCAGAGCTAAACATGAGGCACACTGTAGAGACGCCAGTTCTAAGATCCCATCGCACTCATACATTTTCACATCCAATATCCTCATACTTATCCTGGTACAGACCCATCTAAACTCTCTATTCTCACCATTCATCCCCTTTTACTCTTCTAACTTACTATAAAATGTTTTTCCCCAGTATACAAAGAGAAATGACTTCTCTGATTTCCTGATGACCCTAGAATCATTATGCACGATCC
>CAUYQG010182967.1:0-24969 GCA_963574415.1 Tarsius wallacei
TCTGGTCCTCCTGCTTCCCTACTCGATCCCTTTGCTGTTTGACCCTCCTCTCTTGCCCCCATCGTGTGGGGATGCTCAGGGCTGGGTCTTTGGACCTCTCTTCCTCTTTGTCCAAGCTCACTTGCCTTGGCGACTCGCCCATTCCAATGCCCTCAGATACGATCCCAGGCTGTTGAGGGTCCGACTTCCATTTTCATCCTGCCTCTCTTCCTGGAGCGCCAGGTGCATACATCCAACTGCCCCAACATGAGCCGTGCTCGGCTGTGAAAGGCATCCTTAAACCCGACGGGTCCAAGCCAAGCTCCCCGACACCCCTCCCCAAACCTGCACTGTCCAGGCTTCTCCAGCTCAGCAAATGGCATTTCCATGTCCTGTTGCCCAGGTCAGAACCTTGGAGCTGTTTCAGACTTTGGTCATTTTCTCACATGCCACGTCCGACCCACAGTGTGTGCCTTTAGGGCATGTTCAGACTCTCTCCGTCTCCCGCCACCTCCACTGCCATCACCCGGTCCAAGCCACCACAAACTTTCACTTGGCTTCTTTTGGTCGCTGCCAAACCTGGCCTTCCTCCTTCTGTGTTGCCCTGTGATCTTTTCTCAGCATTACCCAAGAGCCTGTCAAGACACATGTCCTGTCATGTCTGCTCAGAACTCTGTAACTCAGTTTTTTCTATGACCTTTGAGACCTCACGCAGCCCCGTTTCAGGTCAGCTTCTGACTCCACCACAGTTTTCCCACTCACGCCCACCGTGTGTCCCCTTACATGTCCCCTTACGAATGAGAGCACACCACACACGCCATCCAGCTGTATGACATCACACTGTGTCCTGACAACCTTTCCACATCAGCGCGGTCTACCCCATCGTCATTATTATTGTTGTTCTTTTATTATTTGGGGTCATTGTGTTGGCCAGGCTGAAGAGGAGTGGCACGCTCATGGCCACCATAGCCTCAACCTGCTGGGCCCCGGCGATGCTTCCACCTCAGCCTTCCAAGTAGCCAGACCTACGGCACACGCCACCGTGTCTGGCTAATTTTTGTTTATTTATTTATTTTAGAGATGAAGTCTCGAGCCCTCGGGCTCAGGCAATCCTCTCTTTTCCACCTCCCCAAGTGCTGGGAGCGCAGGCGTAAGCCACCTCACCAGACCAACCCCAATGTTTGTTAATGGCTTTAGGAAGATGTTTATCATGCAATACTTAAGTGATAAAAGCAGCATATAAGCAATATGTAGAAGAAATCTTGCCTTAGATGTGTGCAAAATTGAAAAAGAAAACAATACTAGAAAGAAATAGGCCCAAATGTTAAAAAATGTTTGCCATTGATTGAAAATTGGATTGCATTCTTCTCTCTGCTTCTTATTACTTCTTTTAAGTTCCAAATTCTCTACACAATAATTACATAAATCCATACCATGATTAAATACAAACATGCATGGGGAAAAAAGGCCAGAAAATATGCTTCGGCAGGCATATGTTTAAGTAAATTGTCATATATCCACACAATGGAAACTACTGAACAAATAAGGGAGAGGCTGGGCAGCACGGCAAGACCCTGTTTCTACAAAAATAAATAAATCAGCCAGGTGTGGTGGCACATGCCTATAGTCCCGGCTACTCAAGGGGCTGAGGTGGGAGGATAGCTTGAGGCCAGGAGTTCAAGACCAGCCTGGGCAACACAACAATGTCTCATCTCTACAAAAAATGTTGTTTATATTTTGTTTTAATTAGTCAGGCATGGTGGCGTGCTCCTGTGGTTCCAGCCACTCCGGAGGTTGAGGCAAGAGTATCACTCTCACCCCAGAGTTCCAGATGGAGTGAGCTAGGATCCCACCACTGCACTCTAGCCTGGACAACAGAGCAAGACCTCGACTCTAAAAACAAATAAACTGGAAAAAAAATACAGAAAACCAATAAGGGAGGACCTACTGACAGACACAACATGGATGTCTCTCAAAAAATGTCCTGCTGACTGGGAGAGCCAGACACAAGAGTATACACTGGATGATTCCACTTCTATTACATTCTAGAACAGGCACAATTAATCTGTAGTTCCAGAAAGCAGATCAGCAATTATCTGGGACTGAGGGCTGCAGAGAGGCACCGGGGAGATTTCGGGGTGACTCAAATTTTCTATACCTTGATCGTAGCGATGTCTGCCTGGGTGTGAGCATTTGTCAAACTGCTTAAACTGCACCCTCAAAATGGATGCATTTATTGTATGTAAATTTTATCTCAATAAAGTTCATTTTGAAAGAAAACAACAGACAAGAAAGGGTTATACACAAATGGCAGTCATTCCTGTTTCAAGAGCGTGTTCGTGGATTATGCGGCTGCGTCGTGTACTGTTATGTGGTGATATGTAATCATGGGTGAGAACGAAACTTCCAAAAGCTGCTTGGCTGAGGAATTCTTCAGGAAAATCGCTGGATCTTACAACTCAAGTTCCTTGAGGTACCATTTTGTGCAAAGATCTCTCTTGCGGTTTCCCCCTATGGCCTGGGGGTGCGACACATAGAACCTGATCGCTCTGCAGAGTAATGAAAGATGGATTTTGAGGAAGCAGGCGATGAGGCTGGAACAACGAAAAGAGAGAGATGGGGGTGGGGCTGGGGGTGTACTGCAAGATGAAGGGGCCGGGCCTGGGAGAGGGGGCACCAGGGAGAGGTGTCGGGGTGGCACTGCTAGGAGACTCCAGTCGAGGACCATCAAGTCTCTACTTTTAAGCGGTTCACCATCCATGACCGTGAGTTGCCAGTAAAACTATTCCCACAGCTCCCTGCTGTGGAAAGGAACCAATCATTGCTCATTGCAGGAGGTGGGGGTAATGGACAGGTGCGATGCCAGGTGAGAGGAAGATCAAGACTTGGCAGAGGAATCAGCAAACGTCCCCAGGAGAAGCAGAACCGCGCACACATTCCAGAGGCCGGAGAGGGGCCGGGCTTCCCTCTGCCTGTGGGATGCATGTTCAAGCGCGTGGATGCCACACAGGTTCTCAGAGAGAGTAGAGGTCAAGGGCTAGCTTGGTGCCGAGCATCAGGGGCTTCCTACATAAAGTGAAAAGCATCATTGGTCTTCGTTCCTTGAGCTAAATTAACACTCAAATCCTTTTTTGAAAATAGGAACTGAGCTGGGCGTGGGGGCTCATGCCTGTAATCCCAGGGTGAGGAGGGAGGATTGCTGGAGCCCAGAAGTTTGAGACCAGCCTGGGTCACATAGTGAGACCTCGTCTCTACAAAAAAACCCAAAAAGTTAGCTGGGTGTGGTGTCTCGTGCCTGTAGTACCAGCTACTTGGGAGGCTGAGAAGGAAGGATCGCCTGAGCCCAGCAGGTCAAGGTTGCAGTGAGCCACGATGGTGCCACTGCACTGCAGCCTGGATGACAGAGTGAGACACTGACTCAGAAACAAACAAAAACAAACAAACAAAATAGGAGCTGAGTTTGCTTGTTCTGAGGCTTTCAGTCAGTTAAGAATAAAATTATTGCCGGGCTCGGTGGCTCAACCTGTAATCCCGCGCCTTGGGAGGCTGAGGTGAGTGGATTGCTGAGCCCGCGGGTTCGAGACCTGCCTGGGCAACTTGGCGAGACCTCATCTCTATAATAAATCAAAAAATCAGCCGGGCATGGTAGCTCGTGCCTGTAATTCCAGCTACTCGGAAGGCTGAGGCGGAAGGATCGCCGGAGCCCAGTGGGCGACAGAGTGAGACTCAAGCCTGGGCAACAGAGTGAGACTCCAACTCAAAAAAAAAAAAAAAAAAAGAATAAAATTATTAAGCCCATTGGGAAAAGAAAATTGTATTCACCAGAGTGCCTCTGGAGAAAGTTCTATGTAGTCAGAAGGAATGATTTGGTGTACCCTCAGGAATAATAATGAGAGGTAACATTTACTGAACATTTCTTATTTGGCAACCCTGTTATGAGTCTTTTCCAAGTAATGAATCATTTAATTTTCACTAGAGCTCTATGGAGTAGGAACAACTGCTATTCTACTTTCTAGATGAGAAAACCAAGGCACACAGAGGTTAGATAGTTTGTCCAGACTCACAAAATGAGTGAGTGGGAGAGTTGGGATTTTTATCCCAAGAAGTCAAAGAAATCACAGCAGAGGGTGAGGGCTGGGGAGTGTGTGCTCCTGGCGTCACGTGAGTCAGAACCAGGATGTTGCTGCAGCCCCTGCCTTGCATGGGACTGGCCCCCTCCCCTCAGCAAAGAATCATCCAGCCCCAAGTGTCAGTAGAGCCAAGGTAGAGAAATCCTGCTTGGAGTCCCACAGTGCTCCTCACCCTGGTTAACGTGTTGGGGGCCGGGCTCCCCCAAGGGGCAAGCCACATTGATACTGTTGATGTTTTACTTCCTTATAAGAAGATGAGCCCGGTTCGCGGCAGCAACTCTGATGTACTGAAAGGGATGTGCAAATTAGGGGCAAGAGCGGAACTGTCTGGGATGATAAAGGAGTGACCGAGTATTTGTGGGGGAAGGGTGACAGTGGAGAGGTGACCCAGGAGAGATGTATGCAGCTGGCACAGGCTGGGGAGTTTTGCCATGAGGAGGCCCTCTCGCCAGGTCCCCAACATCTTCCCTGTGATCTGGCTCACTTGGCAATATTTTGAACAGTGGATATTCTTTTAGAGGGAATAAAAGAAGCAGAGAAGGACACACCCCCTGACATTCGCACCACAGAGTGAAAACACGTTATTTGCTCATGTGTTGGGTGGGGGGAACAAGAAAGTTACACCTCTGTTGTTTTTGTAGCCTGGAGTGAAGGAAGGAGACCGCGTAACCCAGACCCCTGAGTGCCATCTACAAGGCCCTGCACAAGCTCCTCTGCCCTTCTCAGGGCGATGTGCAACACCTCCCCAATTTCTGTCTCTAGCCTTGGACTTGCTTCAGAGCTGCAGGCTACCTTATGTACTTCCCTCCTGGACCTCTCTACGGACTTCTCAAAAATCAGCTTTTTTTGGAGGCAGGATCTCACTCTGTGACCCAGGCTGGAGTGCAGTGGTGCAATGATAGCTCACCGCAGCCTCAAACGCCTGGGCTCAAGTGATCCTCCTGCCTCAGCCTCCCGAGGCGTGGAGACTACAGGCATGCGCCACCACACCCACTGAGTTTTATTTTTATGTTTTGTAGAGACAGGGTCTCACTACGTTGCCCAGGCTGGAACATTTTTGAAACTGGACTCCTGATTGATTTCTCTTTCTCCACCCAACTTCCACCTTCGCAGAGGATGGACTTTTCCTGCCTCTGTCCTGTGGCAACCATCAGAGACCCCCATCTTTGTCTTTCAACAGCTTCTCCAACCACCACCACATCGCTCCCCAAAGCATCTCGTGACGGTGACCCCTTTTCCATCCACACATATGTGCCTGCTTTTGCCGTGAATGTCCAGCAGTAGCGTGGAGACGCTAAAACACAGCTCCTCCCGATCGATACGTCAGGCTCTTTCTGCCTCGAGCTTTTATAAATGACCCAGAAAAAACAGAACAAATGTAAATTCATGGTGAGTGCTGATGATGCAGAAATACGTGGCGGGCTGGGGCCGGGGTGAGGAGAGGAGAAGATCCATCATG
Organism: Tarsius wallacei; assembly: GCA_963574415.1. NCBI lineage: Eukaryota > Metazoa > Chordata > Mammalia > Primates > Tarsiidae > Tarsius > Tarsius wallacei. The sequence goes on from CAUYQG010182967.1 coordinate 5,569, forward strand.
ACTTAGGTCAGCTCAGCAATTGAGCTGACACATGGCCAATTAGGTGCGTTCCTGGGCAGCGCTGGAGACCGGCACACAAGGCCGGGGAGGGAGGCGTCGCTGTAGGGCTGATTCCGACCAGATCCCAGCCCCTTGCCTTTCAGGGGGGGGGGGGCGCCCTCAGCTCCTGAGCAGGTTGGGTTGGAAAGAGAAGCTTTGACTCACCAATCCTGGGCAGGGATAGCCCTCTTCCCACCCCTGCCTTTTTAAATATCAGAAAGAGATCGTATGTTTCCCTGTTTTTTCAAAGGATCCTTTTTTCGTTTTTCTCCGCACTGGGCAAATGTGTCATTTGGGGCGTCTGGATGTCCTTGTCTTGGTGAAGTGAGAATGGTGGATTTTGTTGAGCTTGCAGGAGCCTCGGAGGCCACCAGGGCTGGCCCTCCCAGTGTGGATTACAGGCCTCTGGGTGGCCTGGGGTGGGTGCAGGGGTGCTCTAACACCATGTACCTCCCGCCTGTCCGTGGACTGACTCTGCCAGTGGTGCTTCCTCTTAGAGGCATGGAGCTATCCCCGGGTCTGCCTTGGTGAATTTTAGGCACCTATGGACCCTATGAAATTGAATGCAATCATTGGATACGCATGTGCATTTGACAATTTTTCTGGAAAAAAAAAAAGGACTGTTGCGTTCTGTCAGCCTCCCAAAGGAAGTCCTGAAGGAAGCTTCCCATCTGAGCAAACACCACCATGTATGACTTTAAAAAATACATTTTGTTGCGATTCACAAACTACTAATTTACTTAAGACACATTTTTTAACAATAGATTTTTGTTACTGTGTATTTCTTTGGTGGAAGGATCTTTCTATACTAGGCTCATTTGGAAGTGCTTGAAATGTTTTGGTACTTTTATGAAAAGAAGCCTTCACAAAGCAGATGACCGATGAGGGGCTCAAGTCCAGAACATAGAAAGAGCCCCTACAGTTCAACAAGGAGACAGAGTTCCGTTGGTATGACACCCTAGGAAAGACAACAGTTTAAGGACAGAAAATTGATCTGTGAACACTGGGAGCCAGGGAGAGGAAGGAGAATCATTGCAAGAGGATGAAGCAAGCTTTGCAGGGTGATGGGCGTGCCCTATATCGCATATGTGGTGGTGGCTGCATGGTGTACACGGCTGTCAAAACCCATCAAAGTCTAGACCTAAAAGGCACGCATTTCATTGTTGTGAACAAGCTCTTAATACACCTGACTTTCAAATAAAGAAGTCCTCCCCTTCGAAAGCCTACTGATTTAGTGCAGTCACTTTACGTGTGAGAAACCGAGATGCAGAGGGTGAGGAATGTGCCTGTGTCCCCAGCCACCTTCCCACATCTTCCTGACATGCAAGGTTGCTGTGCACCCCACCAGCGCTCAGGGCAGGCTTGCACGTGCACGCCTGGTGGGGTGAAAGGGGGACGATGACCATGAGATGCTGTCTCCAGGGCCAGGGCTCCCCCATGGGAAGAATGACCCACGTCACAAGCTGGCCTGGGAGTGCTCCTCGGTCCCCAGAGACCTGCATTCCCTGTCCTGGCATCCAGCCTCAAGCAGAGCTGTCTGTAAAAGTCCACCAGACTCCGCGGTATGGGCAACGCTCTTTCTGGAAATTGCTTCCAGAGTGTGACTCCCCAGGAAAGGAAACCCTGGAAGTTCGATCACTTGGAATCCTTGGCTCTCAGACTTCTGGCTTTTCAACGGCAGGGAAATAATGGCAGGAGGGTGACAGCCCTCGGGGAAACACTGTGATCCCTTGTGGGAGCCGTTGGGAAAGGGATGCCCTTGAGACACATGACTTATATTGCACAAGCATGAGACACCCTTGGGAAGCTTTTTCTTTCATGTTTATTTTAGATTCAGGGGTACACATGCATGTTTGTTACCTGGACATATTGAATAGCGGTGGGGATTGGGTCTCAGGTGACCCACCCCCTAGATACCAAACATTGTCCCCCAGAGGTCATTTATGAACCCTAAACTCCCTCCCCACCTTCCCCCTTGTGGCATCCCCAGTGTCTATTATTTCCATCTTGTGGCCATTTAGCGCCCACATAGGAGAGAATTTTCAGTATGGTTTCCTGTTTCTGAGTCAGTTCACTTAGGATGAGGCGCTCTAGCTCCAGCCATGTTGCTGCAAAGGACATGATTTCATTATTTTTAGTGGCTGTGCTATATTCCAGAGTGTATATGTACTCCATTTTTTAAATCCAGTCAGTCGTTGGTGGGCACTTAGGTTGGCTCCATGATTTTGCTGTTGTGAATAACTCTGCAATGAACATATGAGCATGGGTCTCTTTTTTATATACTGATTTCTTTTCCTCCGGGTAGATCGCTGGGTCAAGTGGTAATTCAATTATTAGTTCTTTGAGAAATCTCCACATTCCACACAGAGAGTGAGCATTCCCTCGGGGAACTTTTGGTGATAAGGGCTGGGGTGGGTGACATACAGGGACTGAGTGGGTAGGAACGATTGGAATGACAGCTGTAAGTGTGACCCATCAGCGTCCACAGAGGCTGGGGAGATCAGGTTTCCCACAAGCCACGCCTGCTGGTTGGTGACATGGAAAGGTCTAGAACTCAGCTCTAGTCTAGTTCTGACAACTCAGCTCCTCGTCAAGGCCTTCTCGAGCATTCATCTCCTTGCTGAGTCCCTGACCCCACCCTCAAAAATAGCACCTTGTGTAGGAGTTTTAGGAGCTTGCTTCTTATCAGAGTAAATCTTAATCCACACACTGTTGCGTGTAGATGAACCCTCCTAAAATACCCTCACAAGTCCAGCTGTTTCCAAAATGAAGGCCCGGGGATGGGGGGATCTGGGTGGGAACTGGGCCTCTTGTGTGGCCTCCTGGGAACAACCTGTGGGAGCAACCAGGACACCCCATGGGATTCACTCTGAGGGTGAGATGGGAGATTTTGCTCTCTGGAGTTCCTTCAGGGGAAACCACAGAGTCGTTAGAAGGAATGGCTTGATGAGGCCACCTGAGATGGGGCGTGGTCCCAGGGTGTGTGTGTTAGTTGGCACCAGGCTTTGGAGGGGAAAAGAAGAAAGGGGACCTGCACCTCAGGCAGCCCAAGGAGGAGAGGAGGACAGAGGGGAGGAGGGAAGAAAGATGCCCCAAAGCTCTGTGGTCCCCTCCCTCCCATCTGACCCAGAGGGCTTTTCGTGGGACTGATGGAGGGACAAGGGTGAGGCCTGATGGTGAGGCGGCGGGCGCGGGTGCATGAACAACCACCCAGTGGATGCCTTGGAGTAAGCAGACACTGGCCCAGGAACTCCAGGCTGTCACCGGCCCTAGACATGGCTGGGGCCCAAGTATCTCCTAGGAGGAGGGGGTGCCGGGGGACACCTGGGTCCCCTTCAGAGATCCAAGCTCCACCGAGAATGGTGGTGCAACTCTGTCGTCACTTGCATCCTCCCACATCAAGCCTGCAGGAGGCAGCACGCCATCCCAGCGACCCCGTGGAGCTGATGTGCCATCCCTGGGAGTTCTGGGCCAGCGTCGGGCTTTGGAGAAGGACACTGTGAGTGGTGGCTGACAAGACAACTGCCGGGGCTCCCGGGACTGAGTGGAAGGAGCTGAAGACAGGGAGAGTTCCCTTCAGTTTACAGGAGGGGAAAGAACAGAAAAACCCTGTTTTGCTGCTACTGTGACTGTTCGACTGCCTGGTTGTGGTCAACTAGGGTGGCTCTGCCATTTTGGACGTGTTGACACCTTGGCCATCTGGTGGGAGAGGACGGATCCACCCCAAGGTTCTGGTGGCTTTGTGAGGCAGTGACTGACGAGGGACAGAACTCAGGAAGGAGAGGAGGCACCCCGTGGTGGAGAACGGGCTGGATGGTGTCTAGACACCTGTGTGGCGATTCCTGTCCTCTCCACGAGCAAACCACTTCCTACTTGGCTTCTGATGATGCATGAGTTGAAACGGGCTTGTGCCACCCATGTCATCAGGGCAGTCTGCAACCCCACCACTTGGAAGCAGTTCTGCCCAGTTCTTAAGGATGTTGGGCACTTGCTGCCTCTAGCTTTACAAATGAGCCCCGAACAAGAACACCTGTAAATTCATGGGGAGCTTCGTGAACCTCAGTTTCTCTCATCTGTAAAATTGAGCCAAAATCCCAATCACGCAGGTTTATTCTAAGGATTAATGAGTGCATAGATGTGAATGCACATCCCACATGGAAATTTCCATCACTAGGATAAAGCGTTCGCATTTGCGAATACTCCACCATTTTCGACCCACCAAAATGGCAATTCCACGTGGTCCAACCCAAAATGGTCATTTAAGATGGCAAATCATGTCTGTGGAAATTCTGTGGAAAGTGGAGTCTAGAAATCGATCTGTGTCTGGCTGGGCATGGTGGCTCATGCCTGTCATCCCAGTACCATGGGAGATTGAAGTGACAGGATTTCTTGAGTCCAGTAGTTTGAGACCAGCCTGGGCAGCATAGCAAGACTTCATCTCTACAAAAAAAAAAAATCAAAAAATTAACCGGGCGTGGTGATACACGCCTGTAGTCCCAGCTACTCGGGAGGCTGAGACAGATGGATTGCCTGGGTTCAGGAGGTTGAGGCTGCAGTGAGCTGTGATTATGACACTGTACTCTAACCTGGACAACAAAGTGAGTCCCTGGCCCACAAATGAAAGTGAGAGAGAGGAAGGAAGGAAGGAAGGAAGAAGGAAAGGAAAGAAAGAGCTAGATTTGTGTCGAACAGGGTCTTGTCAGAATGTCTTGTAGCAGGAGAGTTCGGTGCCCCTGGCAGCGGTGCTCACAGCCTGGACTGATCTGTCCATTGCCCCCCAGGGCTGTGTGGTGGGATTTCAGGATGAGGAGGAAGGTTTTTCCCGGTTCTCTGGAGTCTTTGAATGGGTGAGAAGAGCCCGCAGCTCTGTCTGAAGGTTCTGCAGCTCAGCTGTGTCAGCACAGGCCCCCGGGCACCCGGCTCCGCTGGGAGAAAAAGTCGAAGGACCCTCAACCCCAGGACAGAGCGCTGGAGACAGAAGACATGGACACGGTGTCTCGGGGCGCCACCAAGTTCCGGTCCACAGAACAGACTTGCTGACTTCCACATCAGAGTAATGGGGGACCCGATTCTTCGAGTCTTGCCGAGGCCACGTGGTTCCATCCAATGGTCACGTGTGACTTTCACAATCACCAGCAGCAGTGGTATGAGCGGGTGACATGCCAAGAGCAGTCTGCATACCCAGGCACAGTGCAGCGCCCGTGAGTGCGCTCTCTCAACATGTAGATTTGGGGGAAAGATCCAGAAGGCCTGGCATGCCTATTTCGAGCTAGCTCATGTCAGAGAACTTTGCCACATGGGTTAGCGGGCCCTGGCTTATCTACTGTTAAATAACACGGTAGCACTCCCATGAAAAGGGCTAGTTTGAATACAGCATACTTGGGTCCCATCTTCCGCTGCAAGCTATCCCGGGCATCTCCTTAACTTCACAATAATGTGTCCCCACGTTTTATGTGGCTGATTTGCTTATTTGCTTGTTTTTGGTTCGTTCTGTTGCCTAGGCTGAAGTACAATGCAACAATCATGGCTTGTTGCAGCCTCGAACTCCTGGGCTCAGACCATCCTCCTGCCTCAGTCTCCCATGTAGCTGGGATGACAGATGTACACCACCACACCTGGCTATTTTTTCCACTTTTTCTAGAGATGGGGTCTCACCTGGTTGCCCAGGCTGGTCTTGAACTCCTCCTGGCCTCAAGCGATCCTCTCACCTCAGCCTCCCAAAGTGCTGGGATTATAGGCATGAGCCACCTCGCCTGGCCTTATGTGACTGATTTTTTTGACACTATTTTCAGCATCAGGATGGAGTTTTACTGTGTTTTCGTTCCAACATAACTGTTTTTTTCCCCCTTAATGAGAAGTTCCTTAGTGATAAGGGGGACAAATGACTGAGAGTGAGCCTTGAACGTTTCTGGTTCCCTGGCTCTAAGACCACAGGGTGTAAGCATGAACTCTCTCACGCTTGAGGGTTTCTTACCAGCTCTTTTTGCTCTTTTGATTTCATGAGAAGTCTTGGTTGAGCCAAAGGTAGTCAACAATCCGTCATACCTTTGCAGGATAGGTTACTTGGAGAGGATTGCCTGTTTGCAGCTTGTAATAACAGCGTTTAATTTGAGGTTTAAGCATCCCACCTGGAGACAAATGTTGGCAGCACCGGAGGACATGGATGGACACTCGGGATGGGGTCTTTGGAATCTGACTCTTCCACTTCGCCTTCTGAACCTCTTTCCTCAGACCTGCCCCATCCTGACTTCTGGACCCCTCGATTTCACAGGAATTAACTGATGTCTTCAAGTCGCTGCAGTTTAATATCAGATACCTTCCGTAACACGTAACACATAGGAGATGATGCTAGAAGCCGTTCTTTCACTTTGATCCAAACCAATATGACGATATTCATTACAGAGATGGAGAAACCAAAGCTTCTTGGGGCCGGGTAGTTTCCCTGAGAGCTTACAACCCTGCGGCTTTCTAAACGCACGTCTGTTTGCGGTTTTAACCATTTCCTCCTCAGAGCCAGACACAAAGTAGACACACTCAAGACTTATCCCTGGGAAGGGGGTGGCAGGATGAGAGGAGGAGAGAAAGTCCAGGAGGTCCCAGTCTGGCCCCCGTTCTCCTCCAGACACCGAAACTCGTCCGCATCTAGCCCGTCCTCTCTGCCCACAGGTTGGCACCTTGAAGGGTGAGAGAAATGACACTCTCTCCAGACCGGCGATGAACTATGGAGGCGGAGGCCTCGCCCACACATTCTTTCCTTGGCAAGAAGAAAGTTCTTCTCTTGTTTTCCTTCCTCCCGTGGGGTCACAGTCAGAAGGGACCCGCTGATTCTCCACGATTCTTGGAAAGCCCCTTCTTCATCCATGAACTCTCCCAGTGTTTGTGTCCTGACAGCAGGGCCGTCATGAGGCAACACTCCCACCCAGGAGAACCCCCTGTGACCTCCACAGCAGGGCACTCACTTGGCTGCGAAGGAAAGTGTCCACCAGGTGTTGACAATCTCCTGTAATTCACTGTGCACTGAGACATAATCCCTCATTACATAACACACAGGAAGGCTCGTTATCCACCCTGGAACATGCTGGTGCATGCTCCACCTGCCTGTGACCGGGGACATGCAGTCACAGGCGTGCCCTGACCCGGGAGCCCCGCTCGTGATCACCTCCCCAGAGACCCCTTACAGCGAGCAAGGCAGGTGGGACAGGAGGGAGGTCCCATCGGACTCCCGGTTTGCTAAGAGTTGAGGGGCCTGAGGGCGCGGGGCTAACCCAAGTGCCCAGTTGAGGGCTGATTCCCCCTACATGCAGAAATTAATGGACAGGGTGGGCAGTCGTCAGCCCTTCCACAGGACACGGCCCACCGAGCCAGCGCCCTGGCTCCCCAGGAAGCATGCCTGGGGCTGGAGAGACCAAGGTGGGCCTGGGAGGTCGGAACCATGAAGATGAGTTCTCCATGGCCTCGTGGAAGAGGGGGGAGGCCACCCTGCCTCCGGCTCCCAGCGTGACGTGGGCTCCTCTGTCTGCATCTCTGAGCCTCCGTTTCCTGGATGATCTCTGGGTCCACCTCCCGTGCTAACAGCCGTCTCTCTGAATCCTGCAGCTGGACTGCACTCCCAGGTTAACGAGCTTTTTGAAGACTCATCCGTGTCCTTCCACAGAGCAAGAGACTGGTGATCCAGCAACCCAGTTACACTGGTGGGTCCCGTTGACCTGAGGACAAACTGACCTGCCTGACGACCCAGCCCTGTGTGACACAAACCCTGTCACATCATGAAGAGGAGAATACCCTGCCCTTCTCGACCTGGCTGTGGCCAGGCCCTGAGCATGGCTGAGGGTTCGCCCACCGTGTGTGGAACCAGAAGGGTCTACACCACAAGAAATAATCTGCCCACGTGGGCGTCATGTGATTGAAGGCGGGAGAGCCCAGTGGTCCCAGACTGGGTCCCAGACAGACTGCCCGGTTCAAGTCCTGCCTTGGCCACGGCTGACTGCAAGTGCACCTGGGCAAGTTTGTCAGCCTCTGACCTCCTGACCTTGGCCGTGGAATGACACTGAGTAGCGTTCCCTGCCTCTGTGGGTCGTTGTGAGGACGGAGTGAGTCGACACATGCCAAGAGTCCAGCACATGCCGGGCACTCAGAGGGGACACAGTTAATGCTGCTTTTCTCGACACCAGTTTGGTGCCACCAGGCATGAAGAAAGAGGTCAGGAACGAGGATGGAGGGAGGCCCGGATGTGCCTGGGGCCTCCTTTTCCTCACCCCGCGTTTCTCTTTGGACTTTTAGGCCTCCTTCTGTCCCTGTTTCTCTCTTCTCCCCTCCTTCCCCCATGACCAGCACTGAATGGCGAGAACACAACCTGTCTGGAATAGAGCCTATTTCTAGGTTGAATTTTTAAGGGACCCGGAGTCCCATCTGGCTTGGTTTTCCTCAGAAAGCTCTGAGTGTCTCGGTGGCCCCCGAGACCCTGGCTTACAGCTCGGAGCTCCGAAGCGAACAGCCCTCGATTAAGCCATCCCAGCGGATGCAGGGATGGAGCTCAAGGATGCCCTGAAAGCTCTTAACGGACACGAGGCCGGCTCCCAGGCTCTGGAGAAGGCTGTGCTCGCTTTCCTTCTGGAATTTCTAATGGCTGGGAAGACTGCCTCCAACACACACGGAAGTCTGAAACAGCCTCTTCTGCCAGACAGTTGTGACGGGCCTCACCCTTCAAGGTCTCCCGGCCATGAATGAGCTTGGACTCACGAGGTGTAGATGACTGGCAGGGGTTAACCGTTGTCCCCTTCATTTACAGAGGGGAGACCTGGTGCTCGGGGAGGTCAAGGGACCTACCTAGCATCACGGCAACAGAGGCAAGACCAGGACTCCAGCCTGAAACCCAGGGCTTTGCCCGCGCCAAGCCACTTCCCATCTCTGCTGGCCACACCGCTGAAGACCAAGCATCCTTCGGGTCGTATCAAACCCAAGCCCTACCCTTCCAGGTTAGCACATTTCCTCTTTGTTCTAGAATGAGGGACTGTGGCATTTCTGCCCTCAGAGAGCCGTGGCCGTGCTGGATATCTTTCTAAGGTCACATGGCGGGGAAGTGTGGCAGGGTGACCCGAAACCCGTGCTGTGTCTCGGGACTCTTGGAGTCTTGGAAGGGCCGAGACCCACAGGGAGGTGTGGCCCTCCCGGGCAAGGCTGGACAGAGCCAGGAATTCTGGGACAGCCTACGGGTAAGACCAAGCGGGAGCCACACCCCCTGTGCTCTGGCAACGAGGGACAGTGTGGGGTGGCAGAGGGGGCTCACGAAAGGGGTGTATGAGACCACTGACTCACAGCGTGCCATGGGCTCCTCTCCTCACAGCTCTGAGCCTCAGTTTCCTCTCTGCAGAATAAAGAATCGGAGGATCTCTGGGCCGCCCCCAGCTCCGACAGCCTCCTCTACGAGCCTAAAGATGTCTTGCTGCATGGTTAGGTGGGTGGGTCCTGCCATCAGACAGACGTGGGTTCAAATCTTGGTGCCACCATTGTGTGGCCTTGGGCAGACACCGTCTTCTCTAAGCATCCATTTTTTCCCCACAAGACAGAGAAGATGATAGTGTCGGTTTCACAGGTCCCTGTGGAGATTCGGTGGCATAAAACACCTGAATGGGGTTAGCATGGAGATGAAGACACGTGAGTGGCAGCCCCCACCGACATGCCCCGCTTGCCACCATCCGTCACGCAGCTAAAAAGTGCCTGTGGTCCAGCCGGATCACTCCTGTTTTTTTTTGTTTTTTTAGAAAGTGGGCTTTATTTATTAAGAGGACAGAAAATCTCCCACCGGGGTAGGGGACCCGAGGAGGTTGTCCCTGTTTTAAACGGAGTGTCTGTGACCTTCCCACGAAGCTTCTAGGAATCGCAGCTGGAGAATCTGATTTTGTCCTGGCTGGAAAAATGGGCGGCACTCTGCTTTTCATTCCAGGGGGAGTTTGATGACACACAGGGTGGCAAAACTGAAGTCGCTTCTGGGTGGCTTGGTCTGGACGCTCCCTTGGGATGTCACCCAGTAAGTCCCGGCCACCAGCCCGAGCTCTACCTCTCTGGTTCTCCCTGTCTCTCTGCCTGATTTGTGCCACGCAAGACCCCTGGTGCCTGGAAGTGGCATTAAAGGGTGGCTGGGCTAGGTAAGGACCGGCTAGGTAAGGACACTTCTCTTGCCTGCACCTCGACCCCGTGAAGTGCGTCATCTCAACGACCACCGAAGCTGTCTGACGGCAGCAACTGGTCAGTGCAAACGTGTGTTAATTGTGGCTGGAATGTGTTTATCAACCTCGCCTTGATATCGAAAAGACAGCAACAGAAGCACAGGGAACCTCATCCTCCGGGGAAAACATTAGTCATCTGTGAGCTTGCGGGTGCTGGCAGGTAGTCAGCTCTGCTCTCGGAGTCTGACTTCCAAGCCACTGTGTGGCGTCCCTGCCAGAAACGAAGAGCATTATCTTGACATTGAACATCTTTATAATAAAATTACTCATTGGTGATGAACACCACAGGCTTTGGAGTTGGGGGAAAAAACAACATCTCACTGAGGCTGTTAATGGGGGTAGTCGCGCAGCCCACAATTAGACACTGTTCTTAAAATTCCACCCCTGTCAAGCCCACACCTCGGCTTTTGGAGATGCTCTCCAGGTGATCTTGACTGTCTGGAGACTTTTTCTTTTTTTTTAGCACAGCCCCGAAGCACTCTTTTTACATATTCGGGGACATCGGAATATCACAGTAGTCAGATTCCTGTTTTTTTTCCCATCTTTAATTATACTATTTTGCATGGCCGCTTCCAGGATTCCCCCACCCCCTCATATTTGGCATCTCCACAGCATCTGTCAAAACAAATTAGCACTTTGGGTGGTAGAAATATATTTTTTATGAAGGCAGCAAATGTGTCAGTATTGGGCAGAAGCTAAAACCTGATTTATCGGTTTGTTTCCTAGGGCTTCGAGCCCAATCGGCGGAAGCTTTGGAAGGAATTTTCCATTTGCCTCACCAGCGTGCTTGCAGGAGATGGAAAACACATTCGGATTCCGCCAGAAAGAGTCACTAATTATGATATGTATTTGCATATGTTTAATCACATATATCTTATTTCATTTTGCGATTTCTGCAGGGCCCCGCGCTCCAGGGAGGGGTCCTTGGCGCGGGTACAGCCCTCACTCAGCAAAGTCCTCCGGAGCGAACATTCGCTTGCCAGGCTGTGCGCGTTTGGTGTGATCTTTTCCCGATGAAATTTGAAATTTGCGATTTGTAAGTGATGTGTGTGAAACTCCGTGACTCCATTATGTCATAATATTACACATCCCAAAATATTGGTAAAGGGGTCTCCCCCTTCCTCGCCGACACCACCCCCCCTGCCCCCGCTTGGGATCACAGCATTACTGAGAAAATAATGATTAACCTTTAAAATCAGATTGGCATTTCTTTTTTCTCCAAATCTAGAATTAATACGCATTTTTTAATCATTAGTGTAATGTTCAGGACGATACTTTTGTTCTTTTGCCTGTTGAACTGTTTCGGCTGCTGGTAACCCTTCAAATTGTTTGCTTCATTCAAGCATTCTTTGCTGAATAATTCATTAGGCATTATTATCCAAGCGTGGAACTCCTCATTTAGCACTGCTGATCTTTTCCTTATGTGTAGCTGACAGGCAATCAAAGTTTTTATCAGTGCAGAAAATTTGCAATTCAGAACTGTAGTCGCAGCAATTAGTAGCTATCAGGTAGCACAGCTTCATAAAAAGACAGAGCTGAATGAGCTCCACTGATGTTAGCACAAAAGTAATGGGTAAAACTAACCAGCTGTTTCTAAATTTACCAAATGGAACATTCCCTTCTTCTCTGAGTGGAGGTTTTAATTAACTTGGAGTTCTGTGTGGCTTCCCAGAGGGGGAAGGGGTGGGTGAGGACCCCTCCTCCCACCGGGCAGTTACCCACTCCTCCCCCTGGAGACCCATGATGGGGGGTGCTGAGCTTCCCTCTCACCCAGGCCTGGGGACAACGGGGGCAGGTGAGTGGCCCCTTTGCCCGAGGACTCTGGAGGGGGATGCCTGGGAGGTGCCCGGGACTCCTCTCCTTGGCAATGGAGGAGGTCTGAGTGCCGCGGTTCTGTCCTGCTCTGAAACTCCCACCTGCCCCCTGTGCGCTGGTCTCAGGACTCAGATGGAGGCAGAGGCCAGAAGACTGCCCTGAGCGTCCTTCACCCCTTCAGAGGCGGATGGACTCACTCCCCTGCATTTTCTGTTATTTCTGAGTTCACTCTGATTTGTTCAGTTGCCCTTGAGTCTCCTAGAGTCTTTGCTCATTCATTCATTTGTTCATTTTACCGAAGCCCTGAGTGGGACGGGAACTTGTGCCCCCCATGGGGCTCTGGGGTCTCCATCTTCCCCCGAGAGTCTGGTGCAGGGCTCGCGGGGCCAAGTCCCGGTCTCTCCCGCAGAACTCACCCATCTCAGGCAGAGGCCAGTGGAGGTCGTTTACCTGCCAGCGGCGGTGCCAACCTCCTGGGAGAGGCTGCTGGGCAACTCATCGGAAGCAACAGAGGGATGTGGGCATCAGTTGGCTGGTAGGAGAGGCTGTGGGGACCTCTGAAGCCCCAGCACGGGGGTGGCTTCTGCTCTGCGTCCCCTTGGGGCTGCTACAGTAGCGTTCATCCAAGTCGGAGGGACTTGGAGAAAGGGGGGCTCTGCTCCCCAGCTCCTGCCAACATCAAGACCCCCTGGCCAGCTGGCCACTGGGCCACCACCCCAGAGCCAGCGAGAGGGAGAACCCAGACTCCAGAACAAAACCCACAGAGGTCCATTGGGATGATCAGGCAGCCTGTGGCCACCCAGACCCAGACCCCTGGGTCTCGTCCCAATGTCAGCTGTGTCTACATTGGTTGAGAGAACAGAGTAGCACTATGTTCGGAGCCCAGACTTTGGAGCTAGGCAGAGCTGGGCTCAAGCTCCATCTTTGCCACTCAGAAGCTATTATGAGTGGCTCTGGGAGCCTCGGTTTTCTCGTCTGTATAATGGGGTATTGACCCTTCTTCACGGAGTTGATGTGAGAATTCCATGCACAAGAAGTGTGAAGTGCTTGGTGTAGTGAAAGCCCCCCATGGGGCTCTGGGGTCTCCACGTTCCATCCACGAGAGCAGCTTTTCTTCACGAGGCTGTTGTTTTCGTGAGGGTGAAACCCTGGACGTGAAGAGCACAGCCATGAGCTAGGGTGTGGGCTTGAATCCTGGCCCCGCTCCTTCTTTGCTTTGGGGCAGGGCACTTGCCTTCTCTTACTCGGTGTCCTCGTTTATAAAACGGTCGTTGTAACAGCGCCTGCCTCATGGAGTGCTTCAGAAGGCTCAGTGGATCAACCAACATAAAGTTCTCAGAACAATGTCTGGCGTGGTCAGCGCTGGGTAAACGTTCAAGGTTCTTTAAAGACTGTTATGTCATGAAGGACGACACAGTGCCCAGCTAGTGGCAACCCCTAAGAAGCACTGGTTGAGCAGGTGGACGCAAGTCCCGGGGCATCCTACTGCCCAAACCCTTCGTTTGACGGATACAAGCTCTGCCGCCCACCGTGACCTGACTCAAGTTAGAGGCAGAGAAACACCAGATACCAAATCCCTGGACGCCTGGGTCAGTGCCCTCCCCTGGCTCGCCCTGGAGGGTGTCCTCATCCTTGAGCCTTGAATGATATCACCGACAAAGTGTCCAGTTTCTCTTTGCATGCAGTCCTCTCTTCTCTATGGGACAGCAGGCTGCAAGGAGGACCCGGGAGAGCACAGAGCCAGGACTGTGGTCTGGTTTCTGGACCTGCCTTGACCTCGGGCAAGTCCGCACCCTTCCGTGAGAACCAAGACTGCAGGGCAGGCACACTCTGCTCTCCTTCTAACTGACACCCAGCTGAGTCGCAGTTCCCTGAGGTCTTTTTTTTTTTTTGAGCCTGAGTCTCACTCTGTCTCCCAAGTTGGAGTGCAGAGGCATGATCATGGCTCGCCACAGCCTCAACCTCCTGGACCTATGTGATCCTCCTGTCTCAGCTTCCTGAGTAACAGAGACTACAGGTGTGCACCACCAAGATGAGAAGATAGAGAGCTCTGGAGGGGCTGCAGTTTGGGTTGGGATTTTGAGACTTCGGCCAAATTTGTTTGTTTTGGTAGAGACAAGGTCTTGCTACGTTGCCCCAGTAGGTCTTGAACTCCTGGACTCAAGCAATCCTCCCACCTCAGCTTCCCAAAAAGCTGGGATTGCAGGTGTGAGCCACCACACCCAGCCCCTATGGTCTTCAGAGAGTCCCATTGTTGGAAAGAACAGATGCAGCTCTTTCTTGAGGATGCCATAAACGTGATGCCACAAACATGATGCCACAGTCACTAGACTATCTTGTAACGAGTCCTCATCTTACCCAGACTTTGCTTGACCTCGTGAGAATGATGTTTCTGTGCATTCTAGTGGAGACTTGGACTTTCCCATGCCTCATCCTGTTCCGTTTCTGATGCAGAGAAAGGACGTTACTTGCTCAAGGGCACCGACAAGCCTTGTGGAGAACCATCTTCCCACTCCAGACCCAGTATTTTGTCTATCTTGCCTCACACCTCACACCTCAAAGAGAATGCGCCCTTTGAAATTCAAGGAACCACAGCCAAGAGATGGTTTCTTAAATAAAAAGACTTCTGGGAGATCATGCAGTTATTTACAAAGATGAGATTTGTATAATGGCACGGAAAGATGCCCATCGTTGAGTGAAAAAAAGCAAGTTATAGAATGGATGGAATATATTACATTCTAAAACATGCAATATATTTTAATATTTAAAAGTTTAGGAGAGCATTTAACAAACTACTAATAGTGATTCTTTCTGGGGACATGACCTTGATTTTGCTTTGACCTTGATTCCTTCCTTTGTGTTGCTTGACTTGTCTTATGAGGAGAATGCATTGCTTGATCAAATACGATCAAGATGTATTTCTGGAGAGAACATGAGACCGAGAGGGCCTGAGGAAGTGAGGTTGCCTTTCAAAGTGGCTTTAGGCTTTGGTGCACCGCCATATTTAGTTAAGCCCCATGGTGGGGCCACCAGAGACGTCAGATGAAGGCTCGAGGGAAGGAACAGGCCCTGGGTGGGCCCAGACATCTCACCGTGGATGTGGATATCAACGCAGAGGGGACAGAGCTGGGGACCCACATGGAGAAGCCCTCAGCAACAAGGTGGGAAGTGCCTGGCACATGCCCACAACCACGGAAGGACCCCAGGGTATGACTTGGTCAGCCTTTGGGCAGAAAGGGGTCAGGGCCCCAGCTGGTGTTCAGGGAGGAAGCCATGGTAACAGCTCAAAACGAGGAGTGGAGTGTGAAGGCCCATAGTACCAGGGCTGAGGCCTTCAGGGTGCCTTAGGGTGGGAGCCCAGCTGTCTTGGCTGGCAGTTTGGTGCTTTTTGGCCATATGCAAATATGTCACACCACAGGTTACAGGATCAATTTCGTCCTCCTAACTAATGATTATTTGTTAAAAAAAAAAGAGTCTACGTGGAAAGCAAAAAATCATACCCTTCGGCTCGGCAATTTGGCTTCTACCACCTTGTCCTACGTAAAAACCCAGAGAAGTGTTTAAAGGGACATGTGTCCAGGATGTTGATTGGGCCAAGGAATGCCTACCACACATGCATCTCCTGTCATCTTAGGAACATGGTAAGTGGTAATTCATTTTACCCTTGCAATAACCTTAGGAGGTAGTTGTTATTATCGTCCCCATTTTAGAGATGAGGACACTGAGGCACAGAAAGGGCTAAGCTCTTGCCCAACATCCCAGAGCTACTAAGCGGCAGAGCTGGAATTCGGACCCAAGTAGCCTGGCTTCAGAGCATGCCGTGATCATTACTGCTACACGGCCTCTCACTGTTGATGTTTTTTGTTTTTTTTTTAATTTACTTTTTTAAAAAGCTCTGGAAATTCACGAAGTGTCCACTGACTGGAAGTTGTTTAAGCTATAGCTCATTAGTGCGATGGAATGTTCCGAGGCCGTGAGGAGGAGGAAGGCAGTGGATCTGGGGGGCCTAACATGGAGAGACTTCCAGGGTGGCTGACCGAGTGAAACGCGCACCACGTGAATGGACATGTGTCCTAGGAACAGATTTGTGTGTTAAAGTTACACGTCGGGGGCAACCCCCTCGGGTCCCCTCCCACAGTGGGAACTTTTCTGTCCTCTCAATAAATCCTGCTTTCTAAAAAAAAAAAATTACGAATGGGACATGAATGTGTTTGCATGGAATTTTCTGGCTATGCCCCCAAAGAGCAGTGATGGTGGTTTTCTCCGAAAATTAAGAGGAGAGAAGGGGCAAGCAGGTGACGTTCTGGCTCAATTTTTGCCTTTCTGCACCTGTTCGATATTTTTACTATGAGCTGATGTGACTTTTGTGATTAAAAAGGTGAAATTAGGATCACCCCAAACTCAGTAGGATGGCTACTATTTAAAAAAAAACACAAAACTAATAAGTGTTGACAAGGACGTGGGAAAATGTGTCCTTGTCCACCCTGGGGGAAATGTAAAATGGTACAGCCACTATGGAAAACAGTGTGGTGATCCCTCAAAAAATAAAAAATCCAATAGCCAAACCAGGCGCAGTGGCTTATGCCTGCAATCCCAATACTTTGGGATGCCAAGGCAGGAGGATCGTTTGAGCCCAGAAGTTTGAGGCCAGCCTGGGCAACATAGCAAGACTGCATCTCTACAAAAAATAAAATAAAAAAATTAGCCAGGTGTGGTGGTGCATGCCTGTAGTTCCAACTACATGGGAGGCTGACACAGGAGGACGACTTAAGCCCAAGAAGTCGAGGCTGCGGTGAGCTGTGATCATGCCACTGCACTCCAGCCTGGGCAACAGAGTGACACACACACACACACACACACACACACACACTCACAAATTTAATCACTATGTGATCCAGCAATTCCTCTTCTTGGTACATACCTAAAAGCTGGGTCTCAGAGTGACATTTATATACTTATGTTCACAGCAGCGCTATTCACAATTGCCAAAAGGTGAAAGCAACCCAAATGTTTGCTGACAGATGAATGGATAAACGAAATATGGTCTATCCTGGCCATGGAATATTATTCAATATGAAAACAAGAGGGAATTCTGACTCACGCTAAAATGCGTATGGACCTTGAGGACATTAGGCTGAGTGAAATAAGCCAAGCACACAAAGACAAATAATACTCTGTGATTCCACTTATACTAGGTGCCCAGGGTAGTCGAATTCACGGAAACAGAGTAGACCATGGGTGCCAGGGTCTGCGGAACGTGGGAAATGGGGCTTTGCTGCTTTGCGGGTGTAAAGATCCAGTTGTGCAAGACAAAAATCTTGTGGAGAGAGACTGCACACCAGCGAGAACGCACTTAACACTACCGAACCGTACTTAAAATGGTTGAGATGGTAGAGTGTTGTGTGTATTTTTGACACAATTAAAAAACAAAAACCTAGAGGTTTGTTTTTAGGGAGGAAAGAAAGACATATTTTTAACCACTATTCCTTCACTGCTTACCCCCTGGGACCCAACCACTTTCTCCTGCCCACTCAGAAAACATTACAGAAAGATCTAGAAACTGAGAGCCCAAGTTTCAGTTATAAAAGCATCCATTTCTACTTGCACACCATGTCTCACTCCAGGACACTCTTCCCGGTGACTCGCCTTGGACCCTGGGAGAAGAGCGGAGCAGGGCTTCTTCACTCTAGTTCTGTGAATGGGAGAACAGAGAGGCGACGTGTCCTGAGTCCGTGGAGGGGTTCAGACCCCAGCCCTCTGGCTCCAAGCTCTCCCTGGGAAGCAGGGGGAAGGGAAGGGTCCTGGGTGGAGGGTTCCATGGCTCTGGGTCCTGTGGAACACTTCTAGAAGGCAGTGACGGTTCCCATTCCTGAATTACACAGATGGGCAAAATTTTCTCTTTCCAAAAAGCCTTTGGGTCTACACTGATTTGGTTACTAACTCCTCTTTCTTTTTTTGAGTTGGGATCCACTCTGTCTCCCAGACTGAATGCAGTGGCATGATCACAGCTCACCACAGCCTTGGCCTCCTAGGCCCAGGTAATCCTCCCACCTCAGCCTCCCAAGCAGCTGGGACTACAGGCATGCACCATCATCCCTGGTTATTTTTTTATTTTTTGTGGAGATGAGATCTTGCTATGTTGCCCAGACTGGAGCAACGAACTTTTATATTTGCCAAGCACATTACAAATTTTAGAAGCCAAGCATCTTTGCTGCCATCCTTCTAATATCACAAGAATTGTTCTTTCAATGGAGCCAAACTTAGTTTTAAGTCAAGGTTGCCATGTTGCTTAATGTTCACATTTTACGTCGCATGGGAGGATGTATGGCGCCCACCAGCATTTGAGAGCCTCTGATCACTATCGGTTGTGAAGTTATGAACCATATTTGTTACTGATGAGTCAAGCAAAAATATGCATGCATGGATTTTACATAATTTTGGCAGATTCAAGGTGATCCCATGTGGTAGCCAAAATAACCCACACAACCGCCCCTCCCCCTAAGATTCCACACCTGAATTCCTGGAACCTGTGACTAGGTTGTATTTCACAGCAAGTGGAAATCAACGTTGCTAATGAGATTAAGGTTGTTCGCCATCTGATCTCACAACAGAAAGATTATCCTGGATTATGGGGGTGCACCTAGCATCATCACACAGACGGAACCTTGAATGAGAAGCGGCAGAAGCGGAGGTGGTGTTGTGAGCAGGACTGCTCTGACTGTCGCTGGCTTGGGGGACAGAAGGGGTCGCGAGCCAAGGGATGGGGTGGTCTTTAAGAGCTGGAAAAGGCAAGGAGATGATTCTCCCCAGGGGCCTCCAGAAGGAACATGGTGGACCCCTCAAGTTGAGCCCACTGGGACCCATTTCGGACTTCCAAACTTCAGGACGGTCAGATAATGCTTTGTGCTGGTTTAAGCCACTGAGCACATGGTCATTTTTTGCAGGGGCCGTAAACAATGGATGTAGAGCCCCCACAGCCCAGAGGAGAGCAGGGTGCCTTGGCACACCTGCCTCTGAGGACTTGGGACCAACATCGGTGATGAGGCCATTCCCAAGTGTCACTGGTGATGACTAAACCAACTACTGACGAGTTTTAAACAACTCTTGAGCAGATCTGAGATGTTCCTATAGCCACGTTATTTCTTTTTTTTTTTTTTTGAGTTGGCGTCTCACTCCATCACCCAGACTGGAGTGCAGTGGCCACTTCTGGCCACCGCAGCCTCGACCTGCTGGTCTCCGGTGATCCTTCCGCCTCAGCCTTCCGAGTAGCCGGAACTACAGGCGCGCGCTACCACGCCCGGCTAATTTTTGATTTATTGTA
>CAUYQG010182971.1:0-63266 GCA_963574415.1 Tarsius wallacei
ATGCTTGTCATTCTGTTATTTATTTCATTCACAGTATTCTTTATTGCTGTTATCTCAGTTATCAGCTCCTTCCTAGTTTCTTCTTGACTCTCCGCGATTCTTTTTAATCTCTCCATTATTGTCTTGATATCTAGATTTGTAGTTTGAAACCAGTCATTTTGGGGGCTCTTCATTGTTTTCATTCCGAAGTCAGTTTTCTCAGTGTCTGCCTTCCCAGGTGTCTGGGAGAGACCCATATTCTTCTTTTGGTTTTTCTTCATTTGTGTAGATTTCTCTCTCTCTCCTCCTTTCCTTCCCCTTCTCTAATTCTGTTTTTCAGGGAGGGTGGGGTTGCTTTTGCTTCGCTTGTGCAATCTCCTGTTCTTCCTTATGAGAGTCCTCTGGCTGCATCTACCTATCAGTGTATGAGCCCACTGGAGCCTATTTCCCACCATCTTACAATCTTTCTGTGCAGCAGAATGTAGGTTTGGTACAATCAGAGAATCTCACAGTTCCGCCTGTGTCATCACCATCCTGACCCGGAGCATCTAATTAACTTTCTTTTAAAAACTGGTTTACTGTTCTGTATCAAAACAAGCAAAAAAAAACCCAAAAAACAAAAAAACTAATTTAAAAAGTTACAAGCACACAGATTATATTCAATATAGGTTTGGTTAATAAATGTTTTAAGGATATTTGAGAGACCCTATCTAGATATGAACATGATCATTCCAATCGCCAAGATTAATTCCTGTCTGTGGTACTGGATCAACATATTTATATCACTGTTTATTGAGCCTTTACTCAGTACCAGACATTTTTTCAGGTGCTTGTCCACATTAGTGAACAAAACAGAAAAAAAAAAAAAAATCCCTGACTTTATAATACTTACTCCTTCCTTCTAGATTTCTGCAAATTCATTCTCCTGATTTCCTTCAAATATTTCCCTTCCTACCAACACTGCTTAAAAGTGATGTAATTTAAGGGTTCAGCATATAGTAAGATCTAAATTTTAAAAAAGCATTTTTGATACTAGTTTTTCTTTTATTGTCATATTTTTATAATTATCACTACTCAGTCACTTCAAAGTGCGCTTGGTAAAGTCCTATCATGTCACAAGGTTTGAGGGGCTTCCTCTGACATTGAGTGGATTACTCTCAAAAGCACCATTAGCTGGAGCATCTCTGATGTCATGTGTTCCTGAAGTTTTATGAAATGAGTTCTCTTTATATGCTATTTTTCTATATAATATAATTCTTGCCTTCCACTATCTCCTACATATTGCTCTAAAATTGATGTCTTCTTGTCTTTGACCTCTCTCTTGAGTGCCAGTTTCAAGGGTCCAAGGGTTTAGTCAAGTCCATCTGGAAATCCCACAGTGATTTCACACTTTACATGTCCTGAATGATAGCACTATCAACTTCCACTTCCCTTCCAAGGGAAACTTTTCTTTCCTTACTGCACCTTTGTTATCTATCAGCATCCTGACACTGATGAAGAAGTCACCCCATGTGAGTGTCTATCATGTAAGTGATTAATAGCTCAGATTTCTAGACTCAGACAGCCTGTGTTTCTATTCCAACTTTGTCAATAATTAGCTTAATAATATTGGCAACTGACTTAACCTATCGGAACCATAATTTGCTTAGCTGTAACTAGAGATTTAAGCTGCTAGAAAGATTACCAAAAGTGATGCAATTTGAGGGTTCAGCATAGAGTAAGATCTAAATTAAAATATAGTTTTTGACATTAGTTTATCTTTTGTTACCATATCTTTATAATTATCACTACTCAGTCATTTCAAAGTGTGCTTAACAATATCCTGTCATGTCACAAGGCCTTAGGGGCTTCCTCGGGCATTGAGCTTTGAGCAGGTCTGAGCACCAGGGCTCCCGATTACCCTCTAAAGCACCACCAGCTGGAGCATCTCTGATGTCATGTGTTCTCTCTGATAAAGTTCAGTTTTGAATTTCGATTGAAATGAATTATGAATATAATTTTATTAGCCAATGATGTGCCTCTAAGGTGCCCCTTTGTTTTTCTGTTCAAATCTGCTTTTTCAAATACTACCCTTGAGGAGCCAAACTTTCCACCTGGCACTGAATTTTTTCTTGGTTAAAACCTTTAAGTGTCTGCATTTGGCTCAGAATCTCTGTCCTCCAAGATAAAGTCTCCTGAGAAAATGTGAAGGGTAGACACACTGCGGGAGATAAGGAGGGGTAACATGGCTGGCTTTCCCTGGCTCTGCTCTGGTTTGATCAAAGTAGGGCTGTGCCATTAATTAAAAGGAGGCTTCTTTCCTCTTTAATGTATTACACGCATTTGCAAAGCTACTAGTCTCCAACAGCAAAGCACACTCCAAAAACAACAAAAAATATTCTGTCTGTGTGAAGAACCAGCCAAGAATAATAATTAGATTTTTGACAAGTCAGTTTCTAATGAATGCATTGTTTATTTAAAAATATCAGTGAAGTGTCTATTAAATTAAAACCTCCAACTTTGTTTCTAGCATATCTATAATATCTCCCCACACAAAAACATGGCATACAAAGCCAAGACTTATATGCTTTAATGAATAAGAATTTAGAGACAGATAAGTTTAATAGTTGAAATGAGTTACAGGCAGTGAGTGAGTAACTGATGTTCATATATATGATTCTCTCTATATATCTAATATATATGCATACACACACACACACACACACACACACACACACATATGTATATTGTACCATATATATGGTACAAACTTTAGCCAAAAACATAAATGTACAAAATTGAACTTTCATTGTTCTTCTATTATTAAACAAAATTTATAACTTGAGGCTTTAGTTTCAACTCACTCAAGTTTCCTCCAAGTAAACTCAGTCAAATTAGAGTTACTTAGTCATTTCTGGTCAAAGGACATTTCTCTCTCTTACATTCCTAGAATGCACCTAAGTAGAAAGTCTAGGTGCAAACCACGTGACTTTGATGGGGCATATTTGGAGAGAATGCAGTCACCTTGACCATGAGCACACTATGACCTCTTCACACCCTGCAGAGATATAAATCATGATGTCAGATCTTTGATCACGGTCTCATTTCCTAAGCATCAACCACTTCCATCCCCAGTCAACCACAGCCCTGATTTACATGGTCAATTTCACATACACTGACAGTCACTATAAAGAGACTTTGTCTTGTCTGGTATCCCTCTCTTTTAGTCAATTCTGGTCCCTTCTAGTCCTCTAGAAGGCCCGGAAAACATTCTGAAAAACTACAGACATTTGCCTGGAGCTATGGATGACTTGAGGAATTGTTTCAGGTCCTCCCTTCCTAAACACATTTTGTCTCATTTTCTACTTTCTGCTTAGGACTCAAACTGATACAGGGAACTTTCTTCCTTCTTTCTCCTTGACTTTCTGACTGTCCCTCTCATATCACTCTTCAGTTGCAAAAAAAAAGGAAAGAAAAGTGTTAATTTCTCCCTAACTTATGGCAAATTATCATCATCGGGTCATGCAAAACATTTCTGTTGTGTAACTGATTTTTTTCTCTTTTACCCAGATTTCTACTCTGATTTTCTTCCCTTAATAGGTTCTTCATTAATTGTGTATGATACTGTCCTTATTTATGCATCTACCTTGGTAACATATGCAGTGCATTTTCACATATGCTTTTATTTTATAAAAATGACATTTTGCTATAAAACTCATCATAGATATAGACATAAATACTTACTTTAAGTTTTAAGGTATACCCATGTTGTTGTAGGAAGATCTTGTTTTCTTGTTTCTGCTACATAGTATATACCCACCACATTAGGTTGAACTATATGAAATTGACAAATCCTTGTAAAAAATTTTCAAATAGTAGCAATTTCGTATGGTCCAACTTAAACTTATTAATTCTCCTAGTGACAGAAAACTAGACTGTGGCCAATTTTCTACAACCACTGCAACATATTGATTGGCATGCTTGTGTACACCCAGGAATTAGATTGCTGGTTTGTGGAGTATATATATGCTCACTTAATTTCACATAGACTTGCCATACCATTTTCCAGAATGACTACACTACCCGGCACCTTCTCTGTAAGTCTTGGTGTCATTTCAGGCATTACTAGGTGGCAAGAAATAAATCCCCATTGCTCTTGGGCTTCTCCAAACACATTTGGTATATTTTCCCTTTTCTCTATATTGGGGTTCAGTCAAAAGAGAGGCTGCTCTGCTCTCTGTTAATGATGGGAAGCCTGTGGATTGGCAAAGACAACACCAAAAAAAAAAAAACTTGGCCAATTCCCCTAAATTGTATTCTATTGTGTGCGCCCCCATTTAGAAGTCTTTCACTTCTATAGGTCAATGTTGTTTTTATTTTGAGTTGGGATTTCACTCTATCACCAAGGCTGGTTCACTGCAGCATCAACCTTCTGACCTCAGGTGATCCTTCAGCTGCCTGCGTAGCTGCAGGCGTGTGCCACCACACCCAGCTAATTTTGCAGACATGAGGTCTTACTAGGTTGCCTAAGCTAGTGTTGTACTGCTAGGCTCAGGCAGTCCTCCTGCTTTGGCCTCCCAAAGTGCTAGAATTATAGGCATGGGCCACTGCGCCCAGCCTATATGTCAAAATTCTAACATGAGTTATTTTAGTCAAAAAGATAAATTTTTTGGCTCACTCCCCAAGGAAGGCTTGAATGACCAAACCATAAGGAGGATAGATACATTTAGAACCAAAAATACCAGGGGGCTCAAAAAGTAGCAAGGCTTTTCCTCCTCCATTTCCTGCCCTAATGGTGTCATTCTCTCTTGACTATCGGCCAGCTTTCTCCACCTAGTGGACAACACAGAGGGGTTGGCTGCTTCTGAGTCTTACGCCACAAACTTTTGCCACCAGAGAGATCACCTCTGTCACGCAGATTCACTTAGAAAATCCTAAGGAAGTTCCCTGATATTACTGGCGTGGATCGGTGCTCGTTTCTGGATCACTCAACTCCAGTTAGCTTTGGGGATCGTGTGTGCATGGGGGTGTTGCAGGTTGAAGGATGGACAGGTTGACTGAGATGCTCATGAGGAAGCAGCAGTGTAAGGTATCTACCACATGCCTCCACTCTCCCAGAAGAACACTTACCAGGCCATTGCTTCTGGGATGATGATTCTGGCAATACATTTCTCTTGACCAGAGCTCCTTGTATTCCACCCAGCACAACTGAGATGCTTCCAGAAGAAAATTTCCTGGAATCTCTCCTAACACATGTGCCCAAGTAAAACTAAATACAACCTGAAATGTGAAAAGGGCCAATGTTTTTGGTTAGTTGGTTGATTTTTTTTTTAAACCTTGATGCTACACAAACCATTGTTAAAGAGGACATACACAAAAGCTTACATCCCTAAGCTTTCTGGAAGAGTTAACACAATGACTCTGCATGTCAGACATTGTTTTCTTTGGGATGTCAGAGCAGTATCTATTTTCTCATCAATAGCTGGATTTTAAACTGGGTGAATCCAAATGCCGATATGAGTTACTTGGAGTAAGCCTCGAGATAGGTTTGGGGAGGGAAGGTGACAGGAAGGGAAGGCAGGCATCAGCCATCAACAACAACACAGGTTCAATTCCTGCGTACAGTTAATAGCACAGGTGTATAAAAGAATTGTAGGTTCTTGTGTATGTCTTTTTTTTTTTTTCCCCTCTCAGGCTCTCATTTTATGTGGCTCAGAAGAACCTCCTGTGGCCAATTGTGGGTTGAAGCTAATTAGCCTTTAATTATCACCAGTTACATTTTCACCTGTTCCACTTGCAAAACCCCAGAACTTCTAGTCTTCCAATTATCGTATTCATCCTCCAACAAGCAAGTATGGGGAAACAGCCTTTCCCTTTGGGAACCAACCCCTTCCCCACTCACCTTTCAAGTTATATTTTAGCTAGTGTAAGAACACTCTTGAGAGAACCAACTTATTTTTATTTGCAATATATATCTACAGAATCTTAGATCAAATGTGTGCTGTCTCTGCAGTAGCTGGATTGAGGGAGACACTGGGAATACCATCTCTGGGGAGATCAGAATAATGAATATTACTTGAGACAAGAACAGACGAATTAAAATTCACTCAAATAGGCAAAGCCTTATTTGCAACCTAAAGAAGGTTTTCTTTTCTGTTTTCCTTTTAGATTGCATATGGATAAAAGTCAAAGGCAAAACATTAGAGTGGGAAAAGAATTCTGACTCAGAGTATTTTTTACTTCCTATCAGGGGACTGAATTTGTATCCTATTCAAGCAGAGATAGAAAGGACCCTTGGCTCACGCTAAAGAAGGTGACTATGTGTGGTGTAATCTTGGGAGAAGCCACACAAATAAATATATAAATGGGTGAAAAAAATCCCACAGAATTAAGAAACACTCATTAGCAATAAGCTGGCACATTTGAAATAAGGCATTCTCTAATCCCCCAAAAGCATATTGCAAAGAAAAAAAAGGATAATTTACTTCACAGACCTTTGGAGGTTTTTATATCTTTGTATCACATCCTATTCTATATACCTGATAGTAAAACTATAGAGAAGCCTTTGGAAAGACTGTTCTGGGAATGCATTCTCATTAGCATGCAAATCATTTATCAGGATGCAAATAATTTAACGATAATGTGGCCAGGGTCCCCAGAGTAAATAATTTCCATTTTCATTACTGTATATGATACAAATACCCATAATATTTTCCCTGAGAATTACACTACTTATTTAGTCCACTTTGATCTGGCTACAAATTTTGTCTCATTAATCCTCACTTTAGAGTAGGTAAGTGAAAGGGGTTATTTTTGCTAACTCACAGATGAGGAAATGGAAGACAAAGGGTCAGCCCAATTATAGGATGAGTTTAAAACATATGGGTGTCCAGGGTTTCTAAGCTGCTGATTTGGTTTGGTGTTCTCTCACTCTGCTTTGTATGAATTCTAATCAGCTTATCACACTTCATTCTAATTGTAGGATCTTAAAATACACAGTCAATGTGATATTTGGCCCCGTATCAAATAATGTCATTTTAGACTTTTAAACAATAAATAAATCATTACCTTACACCTTGCAGCATCCAAGTCATTAAGACAAGAGGAACTTAGAGCGTATAGTCATGTGCAATATTCTTTTTGAAACGGTTGGATTTGCAAGTTGCACAAAACAGATCCAGTGATATAGCTTAGATATCTTATTGTTAACATTTTTATTCCTAAATTATGTGGAAGGAATAATGTTAATGAATGAATGAATGAATGGAGGAAAAGAGAAAAATTAAAAGATAAAAAAAGGAAGAATTGACTGACCCTCATTTTTAGCCTACTTGAATTACTTGCTATGTCCTTTGAACCTATTGATTTCAGGTGAGAGAGTAATTTGCCTGTATAAGGAGATTAGGAACTAAAGATAATCCATTAATATAGAGTTATTACTATTTACATTTGAAAATCCAGAATGTGTCTCTGCCCTTTACGGTACTTCCTACATAGACTACATGTGCTCTGGGAGGTTTGCAGTTTGTAACTGCTTTGTATCATTGGTCCCTACTTTGGGCTTCATAGCTTACCCAGTACTTTCTTATACACAAGCCAATCTTTTACTCATTGTGACATATCCCATTGGTTGGTCTTCTAGCGCTCTTACTTCCCAGAAGCCAATGACTTTGTTGACTGCCATGACCTTTTTAGCCAGTCTTCAAGGCAGTGGTTCTTGAAACTTTTTGGGAAATGGCCCACTATGTCTTCTATACATCAGAAAATGCTTGAAGTTCCCCAATCAGAGACCTTAGCAAGTAGAGATTTATTTTTCCCTACATCTCATGTCTCCAAAGAAATTTAGTTGTTTACATTAAATACCCAGTGATCTTGAGCCCATTGGGGTGAGATAGACTGCTATTTCCTGGTGTCATTAAACTTGAGGTATGCGGAAAACTGGGACATCTTTATTTTCTCTTCTTATCATCATAACATTTCTAAACATAACTGCCTCAGTTGCACATTGTCATCTCCAGAATTATGGTGTCTTCTTCTTTAGAAAGAGTTAATCCTTGTGGAGAAAAAGGAACTCTTCTATACTGTTGGTGGAAATGCAAACTAGTGCAACCTCTTTGGAAGACAGTGTGGCAATTTCTGGAAGAACTAGCCATTGACCTTCCATATGACCCAGCAATTCCCCTACAAAAAAGATACATGCACATGCATGCTTGTTGCAGCTCTATTCACAATAGCAAAAACATGGGACCAACCATGCTGCCCATCGAAGCTGGTCTGGTTTAAAAAAATGTAGTACATATGCACAATGGAATATTATGCAGCCATAAAAAAGGACAAACATATGGACTTTGCAGCAACTCGAATGGATTTAGAATTGATCATACTCAATGATCTATCACAGAAACAAAGAACAGAGTTCCATATGATCTCACTTATAAGCAGACCTTGAACAATTATCATAATACTATAAGAAAGGGATGGGCAGTTGAGAGAAACTGTCAGAGGAGGGAGGGTGAGATTGGCAGTTGAGGGAAACTGCCAGGGGAGGGAGGGGCACACCTCATCAACAAGGGTGCCTGCATAATGAACATTTGTCTACCTAATCCTGAATTGTATCGCACATCTTTAAAATAAAAAAATAAAATAAAAAAGAGTTAATCCCACTAAATGACTGAGCTAGGATTATGCACAAATTTCTCTGTTTTCTAAGTGCATGCTTTTCCAGTTATAGTGAGATATCACTTTATTTTTTATTTATCTTCCACATTGACCTCCTCTGACAAAAATGCGTATCGTGTTCTTGGGATACTGAGGAGGCCCGGGGACTGAAGAAAATGTTAGGATTGGGGTTAGGGTTAGGTAGGATCATAGGAGTTGAGAAAACCAAGCAGGATAATTGTATTTTTCTGTAACAATAATAAGGAAGAGGTGCTGTTTCCTGAAGTGAAGACTAATGTGACAAAATCAGTGTACGAACAAAGTCAAATTGACAAGAATTTGAGTGTTGCTATCAGTATGTGGACATTGTTGCCTTCATGCTCTCTCCTGGCATACCTACTGAGTTTGAATTTTTCAAATGCTTTGTTACTCTGCTCACAGAAACATGAGATTACGATAAATACAATGCAATCAATTTTTGTTTCCTTTTTTCTCGTCATGAGGATATAAAACATTTCCTGAGATGTATTTGATGAATTAAAATCATAACAATAAAATATATTGGGCTTTCTTTTTAGTAGATACCTTTAATGTGGTTGCTCACAGACAATGAATTTATGTGGAAATTATAAACCATTCTCTAGATTTTTCCTATAGAAAAGGGTGCCTAGTATTTGCAAGAAACGAGGGAGAAGAGAAACATTTGAGACCTGTTAAAAACAAAAACATTTATGTTACCAACTTTTGAGCAATGTTTCATTCCAAATATAGAGACATTCGACTGGCATGAAGCGGAGAATGTAGAATTTCCCTTATTCAAGTATTTCATTTGGCAGTAGCACAGAAGAGAATATAATTTGCCAAGAATTGCTTCACTCTGTCTCCCTTAGTAAATGGAGAATTCATTATCAATAAGAAGCTTTACAGGAGATCTATTCACTTGGTTACTGTTAGGAGTCTGCCCCAATTTTTAGTGTATGTCCTTCTTTCTCCAGGTTTTAAATTTAGTTATGAAAATTGGATAAACCATGAAAATTGGAAAAATGAAAATGTTTCTGTCTTATGTTTCTGTAGCTTGAACTGGCCTTCATTTTTCCAGTGAAGAATAATGACTCTTGTGGCTTAGAATTCCTTCTCCTTTAAAGAAACGCATTCGGCAGACAAGTGTTTATATGGCAATGCATGTAGTCTATATGGGGGAGAAATACATGTCTGTTCAACATTCTGCTCGACTAGTAAATTATTTTTTCTTAAATATTTCTCATGACTTTCAGTTGTACTGTAAGATAATTGGCCAATTGATTATACTTATACGATTCATATAAAAAGACAGGTTTTCATTTTAAAACATACATTAATTAAAGGCAGTGATATTTTAAAAATAGAAAACACAGTGATTACACACATATACATGCTGCTTTTGGAAAATGCATATTTATTGCCTTCAAATTTACAGCCACTGACATTTCTTTTTGGTCCCAGCCACTTATGGCTCACCAAAACCCTTTGCACAAGCCCACACAAAGAGAAGAGGATCCATAAATAAAGGTATATTTTCTGTAAGAGACACAGACCAGCACTGCTTATATTCAAAACAGGCCATTTTGATAGGGTCATCTGATGATATGCAGGCTTACATATTTTAAGAATGAAAGGCAAGAATTGAAATAAAGGGTATTCATGATATCAAATTATTTTAAAATTCAGCAGTTTTTTTGACAAAGCATTTTAGGATAAGAGATTTTCTAAACTGGCAAAACCTTACAACTTACTGTGTGTTTACTTTAAACCGAATACTATGTGCTTTGCTGAATATACCATGTTAAAGAAGGTAGACATCATCTCCATTTGTTTTGAATGAAGAGAATGAATTCTGACAAATACTATGACAAGGAGAAGCATGGGGAAAGCTGAGAAACACTGAAAAGAGACAGTAACATAGTCTAAAGGGAGACAGTAACTGTCCCTATGTTGGGGCAGTACCAGTTTTGAGGGGGAAACAGAAGTCTGTATCATAAGTTAGTCAACTGAAAAGTTTGTGTAGGGTAGGGGCATGTGAGTAGGCGCAGGGAGAAAAGAGAGTATAAACTGAGTCATATACGCTGCTGAGATTGACAAGATTGAAAAGAGGGCACATTCTTTGGTGTTTGAAGTAATCCAGGTTAGAGACAGTGATGACCAGCAGTAGGGTGATCTGAAAACATACTCCGATGGATTGGAAGTGAAAGGCAAGAGGGACCCAGTAGAAAAGCTTGATGTTTGGCTCCAGTAACGGGGTGGGGCCAATCAGTGAAACAAAACAAGGAAGAGCAGTTTGCAGAGTGGGTGAGAGGATGCGTTTGATTCAGGGGTTTGGTCAATTTCAGAAGTCTGGAAGATATCTGAGTAGGAAGACTCTAGCAGAAGACCAGAACAGGTATTGGGCAGTGTAAGTACATTTAGAAGTAATCAACCTATAAACCAGCTAGTATGTGAAGATCTCACACATACACGTGAACTTTCAGAGAGATTGTGTGGATTAAAAAAAAGGAAAGGTCCTAGGGCATAACCTGGATACATATGAACGTTTAAAAGATCTCATAAGAAAGTGAAACCACATAAGGAGACCAATTAACAGTAGCTAAAGAGGTAATATTTTTTAAAAAGGTGTCATGAGATGTAACAAGAATTGACTTATGCTTTGCAGGTCATGTAGTCTCTGTCCTGACTACAAATTCTGCCAAAGACTCCAGAAGCAGCCACAGACAATGCATACTTGAATGAATGTGGCTGTGTTCCAGTAAAACTTTATGGTGATGAACTAGATTTGGCGTGTGGGCTGAAACACAGTATCAAGAAGACACAGAGAAGAGGTTATTTGAAAAAGGAAGAAGTGGCCAATATTGTAAAACAGTGCCAAAGGATAAAGTCAGATGAGGAATGACTGACACAGGTCCATAAAATTTAGCACAAACCAGTCATTGGTGCTTTTGGTGAGAGAATATTTTCTGTGGAGCATTGGGAATGTTGCTGCACCTGGCAGAGAATGTGAAGGTGGTGTGTGAGAAACAACCATGTGAAGACATTACCAGGAGAGAAGTCACATGTAGCTGGGGGAAATTGAGGAAAAGGAAGGTTGTTTGTTTGTTTGCCTTTTAAATGTTTTGGATATGAACGACTTCTCAGTATATCTAAATGCTAATGAGTGGGAGCCAACAGAATGGGAGAAGAGATTCAGCTTTCTGAGCAGGATGGAAGGGTGAGTATCTGGTGCAGACACAGAGAGATTGACCTTCCACTCAAGGGAAGACACATCCTCATTTGCAAATGGAGGGAAGGAAGAAAGGAGGCTTTGCTGCTTGGTGATAAGATGTAGAGGTGGTCCCTCAAGACTGATTTCTATGGAGTAGAAAACTACTCATTTGTCAAAATAAGAGGTGAGGTCATGAGCCCAGATACTTGATTGAGAGTGGAAAAGTTTTACATTGAAGCAAGAAAATATGAAAGGAAAACCTATTAGAGTCTGGAGACAAGTTAATTCAAAATGGCACCCATCAGCTGGACTGTGCGGTTATTTTTCTCCTGTGGTCCTCAGCCTCCCTGGTGCAGGTATGAGTGAAATGAACAGTTGGATTGGAACAGGGTAGGTTTTCACCAAACGGCTGTGATGAAGAATACAGAGAGGTGATGAAAGGAATTAGGATCTTAGCAAGGGATGGTTGTAGATGTGGAACAGAGAATCTAGAGAAGGAAGAATAGAGGATTGGTAGGTCATATATTAGACACACAGGCATATATGTATATCAGTAAGATTATGTAGAAGAGTATTCCACCTCAAAGGATTTAAAACAATACATAAATGCAGTTAAATCAGGAAACTTCTCTCCCAAACCTGTATTCAGAGCACGGATGCTATCTGCAATGGCTTTTCAAGCTCGTCCTCCATCAGTATTGTCCATCTTCAATCTTCCTGGAAGTCAATATTTATGGCACACGTTTTCTCTTATAATATGAAAATGATTATATCCTCAATAAAATCAGAGAGATATGTACATTTGTGTTAAAGTGTATAATATAATACATGCATGTTTTCAAAAAGGACAAGACCTCTCTCTCTATTAATTGTTTTTTAGGTTCTTTGATTTGATTTATAAAGTCTCATGCTGCATAAGGAACTAGGTATATGTATAGGGGCGACATATACCCAAAATAAATAATATGAGTACATGTTCTAGCAGAACTTAACAATTTACCATCATAAAGTAACCATCTCTAGATATAATTATAGTGTATCACAGTATAAAAAGAATTATCTTTTTTTTTTTTTCCATTTTGATTTTCTCCCACAATAGCTGATTCATGTTGAAAAATCTTTCTTCGGGAAAATTTGGCATTTGTTGACATTCAAGTCATCAGTTTTCATAATTATATCAAATGTAGTGTTACTATTTGGATGTGTTGATGTCAAGTTCCGAGCTTCAAATTTTTTCTTTTCTTTTTGAGTGAACCATGTGAGTCATCTAAAATTCATTCCCCAGAAAGACAACAGTAACTTGCTTGGAAGGAGAACTTGAGTATTTACTAAAAGACTTAGGTAAATAGCCAGAACAAGATTGTTGCAGGGCAGTTAATAGTGGTACACATAATATTCATCAGTTATTTCATGAATGATAAGAATGTACTGTTGTTGGAATTTCTATACCCTTATTGAAGTAGAAGAATCGATGATAAGGAACGACACAAAGAGAAAACCACACACTAACTTATGGAAGAAATAGGCAGGAAATATTTGAAAGTAGTTGTTACTCCCTGTGAGTACTGAAAAGCAACTGTTTATGCATTTGAAAGAGCACACCAACTACATAGTTATGAAAAAGGCATACTATAAATCACAATTACGTATTTTGGGAGCGAATCGGAG
The DNA here is from genome assembly GCA_963574415.1 of Tarsius wallacei. Lineage (NCBI taxonomy): Eukaryota > Metazoa > Chordata > Mammalia > Primates > Tarsiidae > Tarsius > Tarsius wallacei. The sequence continues at coordinate 13,517 of CAUYQG010182971.1, forward strand.
GAACTTCTGTTGCTACTAGCCAAAACTTAAGCAATTAACATCTGGCATTTCAGAAAATTAAGCAACTTAGGAAAAATGCAAGTAGATATAAATGTAAATACTATCTAAGAATTTTTTAAAGAAACTCATATTAAGACATTTGCTATATTTCTGCTAATCACATCTACTTGCGTTTTTTCCTTCTTTTATAGAGGTAACTGGGTCCTTTTGCTCATTTTAATTCATGACATTGTATTGCCTTCTTGACATTTTTAATGCCTCATCTTGTAACTATTTGATTCCCAAGCACAGAAAGAGTATTAGCAGAGGTTGAGGATGTCACTGCAAAGTGTTTGAAAGTCATTAACAATTGTGGTGTTTCTGATTAAGAAAAAAAATTTACACCAATTAACCCTCTTCTAAAATCACACAAACAGGTAATGTGTGTGTGTGTGTGTGTGTGTGTGTGTGTGTGTGTGTGTGTGTATATATATATATACATATATGTATATATGTATTTAAATATTTTTAGGAAGTTTTTTCCTCTGGCCAGGAAACGATTATATTTTTGAGTCCTCGATTCACCTTGTCGCACTTTTTTTCTTTTTTCCTTTTCTTTTTACTCCTTTAAAAAATTTGAGGTGCAATTTAATTCTAAGTCACAATGGAATAAGTTAATGGAAATTCTTTGAGAACAGATAACCAAATCCTTTTAAAAATAGTTATTATGAACCCAGAATATTCAAATAGGCAACATGAATTCCTAGGAACACTATCATTTCCATTAAGCATTTCACCTTCGAAACGGTGTCAAGGGAAGTTTTAGTAGTTAGGTCCTTTCTCTTGCCTGATTAATATGGTGACTTAGTTCAAGACACGAGAAAGACGATTTACTGGCTGACAAAATGTCGAGTTATATATTTACATTTCCTCAGTAGGAAAAGCAGCTAAAACACTTAGGGCTCTAGTTGCTAGTTTATTAACCTGCCGTATTTCACACGAAAATGTTTGCAATTACCAATTACTTGTGATAGCATGCAGTGTGCCTTTAAGAGCAAAGCTTGATGGTTTTTTGGCATAACTTCACCCCCTAGGTGTTATTTAAAATACAGACTTGTGTGTTAATTTAGAATATGGTTTGGTCTTTTATTTAATTATTTAAGGGACAATTGCAACCCCATGTTAATAGTTTACTTATTTTCCACAAATCCTCAAAGCGTACTTATTTTGAATGAGTACATGAGAAAAGCACATTAATGTTGAAAGTAATAATTAAACTGCCTTTATTCTATCTACAAGCCCAGCCTCATTATAAATAAAGACAAACAAGTGCAACATAAAGAACATTTATTCCTTTTTAATGGACTTTTAAGTCAGTTTCTCAAATTGTTGATGAATGTAATAAAATTAAATTAAATTAAAAGAAATGTCAAGAAGAAAACAAATTTAAAAATTAACAAAGCCCACAATAAATTTGCAATTACATGTCCATTAAAGGTTTTTAAGGGGGTTAATCTTGGCAAAAAAAAAAAAAAAAAAAAAAAATTGACACTATCGGGGCTTTAGCAGAAACAATTATTATCATTGCAAATTACTTAAACTATTAAGCTGAGAATAATTCAGAAATATCATTAGCAGTCAAATTACTGAAAAAACTTGTTTTCTTTCCGCCTTTGTTTAATTTAAACTTAATGTCTGCTTATTCTCACACAAGCAGAAAATGCTGATAAATAATTCCAGAACATGCCTAAACATCTCTCCCTTCACAGCTAGCTTCTAATTTGATCTCTGGAGACCCTTCTCGGTAGCTGAATAAAATATTTTCATTTATTCTGGGAGAGCCTCCACCACCATACGTTTCTAATCTCGAGCTGCTTGGTAATGCCTCTAGATGAGGTCCTCAGCAAATCATTAAACTTGTTCAATAACAGCATTACAAAACACAGGAGACCTGCCGTTAGTGAAACAAAGAAGTTTTTCAAACAGGGGAGAAAAAAAACTTTAATAAGCCAACTCGAGTTTCTAGGGCAAGTTTGAGAGATTATTGAACATTTTAAACTTTCTGGCAGTCACAGTACAAGGAGACTTCAAATTCACGGTCTCAGAATGTTTTGCTCGGGCCCCACTTTCAAGCTACAGCATCAGGCAGGGAGATTGCATTGCTGATAGACTGCAGCTCAGACCTGGGTTTCCTGGTCCGAGCCCTGCACACAATCTCAGAATGAGCATGGAACCTCAGCTCTGGAAATATATAAAACACTGAACTATCAATTTGTTTGTTTTTAATAAAAATAAATGTTCTGGTGATCAGATAATGGAAATTACTTTACCCAAACTGTCTTGATCCATCAAGATGCAATTTGATGAAACTAAATGAAAGACTTGTTAATTTTTCTTTCTAGGCGAGGAATTCATGATAAGCACTGATAATTTATACCAAGTAAGACATATTACCAATTAAGAAGACATGTTTGTGGAAGGAAGCAACTTCTTAATATATGAAGGTATCAGATTCTGTACCAGGATGGAATGGGACCTGGCTTTCGGGCAGGGTAGTCGCTGAGGACATCTAAAGGGGTTTAAATCCCTGGAGGAAGGGGTTGGAGGGGGTAATTTCTAATAACAGCTCATTAGTGTTGTGTTGTTGGATTGTTGTATTTTTATATTTTATAAAACCTTACTCTGTAAAACATTTGTTGAGCCAGTTGTACAGAAGAAAGAATAAACAAGAATATACAGATGAAAATGGAGAAGGTATTCCTTATAAGTCTTTAACTTTAACACCCAAATGCCAAGGTTATACATTTTCTTTTAAAATTGTCCCTGCTTTGGCAAAAGAAAAAAAAAAGTGTTTAACTTAATCGTACAGAAAGTCCCCTCCATACGAATCTTCAAGCTGCGAACTTTCAAAGATGGGTGCACGCATTTGCCTGTCAAATCACTTAAGTTAGTTTACGTGTCTGGTGTACATTGTCACACGTGTGCATCCTCTACACGTGGGTGTGCTTTGATGTGCTTCACTGCACAGTATTATATAAAGTTCAGTTGTCCAATATCTTTATTTCAAACCCAGAATGTCCGGAAGCAAGCCTAAAAGCTGTGGTGTTCCAGCCGGTACTATGCAGCCGATTGTGTTAGTTGGGTACCTAGGGTAACTTTGTTGGACTTACAAACAAATCGGGCTTAGAAACGCACTCTCAACACAGAATTCGTTCGTATGTCGGGGACTTCCTGTGTTTTCAGTTCATGTCTGCTACCAGAGTGCTTTGTGTGCTCGTCAATCAATGGCAGAGTTAATTACCTAGTCGCTTCCTTCACCCACTCCCATCATCTTAACTTTCAGCTTGTTTTCTTAGTCTTTTCCCCTAACAACTTCTATTCCTCATATGGAATAGAATTTCCAGAAGTTAACAGGTATTAGAGGCATGGAGGAGGCCACATGGGAGTCTTGTATTCGAAGAATGACCTGCAGTACTTACCTTGGGAAGCCAAGAAGCGCAAACTCTGCTCAGGCATGGACTCTGCACTAACCTGAGAGTGCAGCGTGGGGAGCTATTGTTAGACATAAAGTAAAAGGTGCCTTAACTGAGTGTTTAGAATAACAAATATTCAGACGCAAAGAAGGAGGTGTGTGTGAAATGAAGAATCTGCACTTCAATAAAGCTCACTCAATTATAACTTTCTCTTTCTTATAATCTTTAGCAGCATTCGCTTTTTGTTTTTGTTTTCTTGGGTTTTTTTTTTTTTTTTTTGAGTCAAAGTCTCCCTCTGTCCCCCAGGCTGGAGTGCAGTGGCATGCATGCTCACAGCTACCACAACCTCGACCTGCTGGGCTCAGGTGATCCTTCCGCCTCGGCCTTCCTAGTAGCTGGAACCACAGGCACATGCCACCACAGCTGGTTATTATTATTATTTTTTAAGTTTATTGTGGAGACAAGGTCTCACCAAATTGCCTGGGCTGGTCTCGTACCCCTGGGCTCAGGCAATCGTCTTGCCTTAGCCTCCCAAAGTGCTGGGATGACGGGCGTGGGCCACTGCTCCCAGTCTAGCAGCATTAGTTGTAATCACTAGCTGGATATCGAAACTAGAAAAATGCTCCAGAAAAATTGTACTAGAAAAAAACAACAAAAACAAAGACAAAATATATATATATAGGTGTAGAACTAATTTATATCAGTGGCCTGGCTTCCATTTGCAAAAATACATTTGAATACAAAAGGACCATGATCCTGCATCCATTTAGGGCTCAGGCAAGGTATAATATTATACTAGTTAATACTTGAATTGCAAAATATTGTCTTCTTTAGGATTGTTTTCTAGAAGTTCAATTCCAAACCAGAAAATGTCCATTGTTCCATTCGTATTAGATATAAAATGTTTCTTTTTCTTTCCGTGCCACTTAAGGCATTTTCATGTACTTTGAATTAAAAAAATCACAAGGAATCATTTGCAGGAAAAGACATTAATTAAAGGAAAGCCTGTGTGTATGAAGGTGAGCAGAAGCACAGGCAGCTCTCAGGGTTTTGACATAGGAGTTAGAAGGCCCTGGGGCTTGTGATCACTGAGCACTCAGTTAGGGCTTAGGGATGTGGGTTTTGGAGTCACACTGCCTGGGTTCAAGTGTAAATCTGCAGGGTAACAGCTCCGTGATTTTAGGCCAGTTATTTCATCTTCTCTTATCTCAGTTTCCTCATCTGGAAAATGGTGGAAGTTGCACCCATTCTAGGTGGTCGTGTGAACTGAATAAGAAAAACACAGCTGGGCTCGATGGCTCAGCCTGTAATCTCGCGCTTTGGGAGGCTGAGGTGAGTGGATTGCCTGAGATCGCGGGTTCGAGACCCGCCTGGGCAACTTGGCGAGACCTCATCTCTACAATAAATCAAAAAAAAATTAGCCGGGCGTGGTAGCGCGCGCCTGTAGTTCCAATTACTTGGAAGGCTGAGGCGGAAGGATCGTCTGAGCCCAGCAGGTCGAGGCTGCAGTGGCCAGGAGCGGCCACTGCACTCCAGTCTGGGCGACAGAGTGAGACTCCAACTCAAAAAAAAAAAAAAAGAAAAACACAAAAATGCTTCTGTGCTGCCTAAACAATCATGGTTTATTATTATTGTTACAATTATTATGTCCTGAAGACCAAGATGGGAGACTCGATGGAGTCTGTGTGTAATGGCTTGATTAATTTCTGTTTCACATAGTGTCACAAAAATATTTTGTCATTTGTTTACCAGAGTGTTTCAATCATACATCATTTAAATCAGCAGCTTTTACTTGGATAGACTTAGAGTCTATAATATTGAGCGATCTATCACAGAAACAAAGAACTGAGTACCACATGTTCTCACTCATCAGCAGACCTTGAACAGTTATCATAATACTGTAAGAAAGGGATTGGCAGTAGTGGGAAACTGTCAGGGGAGGGGGGGCACACCTCATCAACAAGGGTACCTGCATAATAAACATTTGTATACCTAACCGCGAATTGTACCCCACAACTTTAAAATAAAAAATTAAATAAATAAATAAATCAGCTGATTTCATAATTCTTTGACTAGATTTCATCATATATAAAGAGTTAAAAGCTAGGTTCTCCAGAACATCTGTGCGGGGCAAATGTGAAATACAGTTCTACAACTTACAAGGCAAGATAGCATAGTGGTTAGGTACTCTTTTTGCACTTTACCTTTAGCGAAGCTCACTCAATTATAACTTTCTTTTTCTTATAACCGTGGACTCTACCACCTGCTTGGAATGTCTCTGCAAATTGGAGATAATGATATTCATAACGCTATCACAAGGGTTAGAATACTGTTTACAAAAAGCTAAGAACTGCTTCAAGCATACAGTAGTGCTACATATTTGCTTAAAAAAAAAAAAGCCGTCTCCCAATATGTCTTGAGCCGCTCAGAGTCTCAATTTCCTTACTTGAAAGGTCAGAATATAATGCCTTCCTCACAGAGTTATTGAGAGGATTAAATAAAATAATACATATACAGTGTTTGACATATTGCAAGGGCTCACTAAAAGAGTCTATCCTTATAGCAATTCTCCTAATTCTCCAACATGATTTCTCACCACTCCTCAAGACAAATCCTGTAAAGGTAACCTCTTAAACTACTCCTCTCTTCTGCACTTTGGGAGGCTGAGGCAAGAAGACTGTCTGAGTTCAGGGGTTTGAGACAAGCATGGGCAACTTGGTGAGACCTCATCTCTACAATAAATCAAAAAATAGTCCTGGTATGGTAGCGTGCGCCTGTAGTTCCAGCTACTTGGAAAGCTGAGGTGGAAGGATCCACTGAGCTCAGTAGGTCGAGGCTGCCATGCACTCCAACCTGGGTAACAGAGTGAGACTCTGACTCAAACAAAACAAAACAAAACAAAACCCTCCTCTCTTAAAAGTCTATTCATTTCTAGAATCGTCATCTCTCCTCTTCCATATGGTGTATCCATCCTTGCAGGCCCGACTTCATTTCGATTTCCTTCGGGCATGCAGTAACATACTAACATATCTCTTCTTGACTGTACTATCCAAGAGTCTGTACCTGAGATGTTGGAGTTTACTGATACAGACTCCCACTTAGGCATGACAGTAAGAGGAAAGCACATATGAGAAAACCTAAACTTTAAGTCATTGTGACCCAAATGAACCAATTGGGAATGATGCTTCACCTCTCTAAAGCTCAATCTCCTCAAACAAAAAAACCCTACATTCTAATGCTGTTGGAGGCAATTGCCAATCCAATATACCTTGGCTGGTAGCAGACTGGTTTGACCAAAGATGTAAGTAGTGTCCCAGGAAAGTCAAAATCAGTGGGTGGGACTCATGACACTGGACATCAAAGCATGTCAGACTTGTAATGATATCATGTGTTTTGTGTGTTTGAGTTTGCAACTGCTTAAAAGAGGTACTTCATACTCTTTTACCAGATGAAAAACTGTGATTCTGGAAAGTTAAGTTCTATCAGATCATTTGGTGAGTGGCGTTTATTTCTTCACCTTGCTACTTCATGGCAGGCAACAGGAAGCTTAAAATGTGAACGAAGACAGAAGAGGTATCCCAGCATTTTTTCTGGAGCGTCACAGGGAAATTTCTCAGAATTAAATTTATGGTAGTGTAAGCTAAGTCAATTTTTTTGTTCTAAGTTTCTATATAATTGCATCATGTTTATCTCAAGCAATTGTTAAGACTGCCACATTGATTTACTGCACCCCAGGGACAGCTCTGAACATCATAAACAAGGTCTATTTTTAAAAAATGGTATCCTTGGTCATTGCCTTACTAGACTCTGGTGTGGCCATGTGCTCTGGCTTTGGCCCCCTCCTCAACCTTGGGGAGGTGAATCTCCTCTTTCTCTCTCTCTCTCTCTTTAATTTACTTTCTAAATAATTATATTTTCCAATCTGAAAAAAAAAATAGTATCCTTCAATCCCCTCTGACCACTCTTGAAGTGGTCACTGGCCTTACTCTTTGGTCATGTAACTAAGGTTTTATTTCTCTATTTTTCAGCTGGCATTCTCTTTGGAAATTCACATTCACTAGTCCCTAAAGCAGGAGTATCCAACCTTTTGGTTTCCCTGGGCCTCCTCAAGTAAGCTTCTGGCTTTCCTGGGCCATATCAAGTAAAGAGGAATTGTCTTGGACTGCACATAAATTATATAATATAGCCATATATTATATAATATATAGTTATGAATATAGTATGTATAGACATAGCAAGACTTTTATTTTTATATTTTTTATTATAAAGTTTAGAAAAATAAGAACAATATAAAACTAGTGGGGAATTTGACCGTTTTTGTAAAACTAACCTATCAGTGTCTGGTTCGATGGAAGTAGTCGCAATTCTTAGTGAGTTCTCAAGGTGCTTATCAGAAATGTTTGTTTGGATTTTGCTATCCGTGTGTTTCATCACTGGAAACAGCTGCTCACAAATGTATGCGCTGCCAAAAAGCGAGGTCATGAATAAGATTGTGAACTTCAAAAATGGAATTACTCATGGGGTCATGAAGAAAATAAATGCTAACATATGATGTTAAAAGATTTTGTGGAACCACATGACTAGCTGTCCTGGGCCACATGTGGGCTGTGGGCTGTGGGTTGGGTAAGCCTGCTCTAAGGCATGATGCAGTCAACAAGTGCTTTACTGCTCTCTCCTTAGTCCTACAGCTGGAAGTAGAAACCTTTGCTCTTTCCTGTGTACCCCCCGAAGTTGTACTCTCAAGCCATTTCCTACAGTCAGACTAGACCATAACACATTGCAGCATATTACCCAGTTCAGATAACGGCAATCACAATTTATTTCTCTTCAATAACCTGTTATTCTCAGTGTCATCTGTGATAGTAATATTATTGGATGGCAGTAAGAGTGACCATCTGTTACCATATGAGCATATCATGGCCGCTTCTTCCTTTTTCCTTTCTTTCGTTTTTTTTTTTTTTTTTTTTTTTAGTGGGATTCTCACTAGGTCTCCCAGGCTGGATTGCAGTGGCACGCTCATGGCCACCACAATCTCAACCTGTTGGGCTCAGGTGACACTTCTGCCTCGGCCTTCCAAGTAGCTGGAACCACAAGCATGTGCCACCATACCCAGCTAATGTTTTGATTTATTGTAGAGATGACGCTGTCTCGCCAAGTTGCCCAGGCTGGTCTCGAACCCCTCGACTCAGACAATCCTCTCAGCTCCACTTCCCACAGTGCAGGGATTACAGGCATGAGCCACCATGCCCTAGAGTGACACTCTTCCTTCTCACAGATCTCATTTATATCTTTCTCAGTTCTGGTGAGGTTATGAATAAATCTCTGTTAGGCTCTAGGGAATCAAAGTTTTAAAAACAACATTTTCCTAAGCTTGTACAATGGAATTTTAGCAAGTTTTAGAGAAATATTAAGCATTGCCCTTTATGCAGGACTTAACAAGACTTTCTTATGAGGATGCTTATTGTGACATTTTGAGTACTGTTGCGGGTACAGTGGTTTCCCAAAATTTACTTTTGTTTTTCTTTTTCCCCCAGAAGCATTACATGAGCCCAGTGAAACACATTCTGGGAGATATTTTAAAATATAGAAAAAGTAATAATAACTTTTAGTTAAGATGAACTTTCAACAGAACTACCCTTCATTAAAATCGTAGTTGATTGAAAAAATAGTGATACATTTTATTTGATTATTTAATAATTGATAGGCACTTAATATATGATTGTGAGGTCTAATTATCTTCGCTCTGAAATTCAGAAAAAAATAAGTAAATTGTTTCAGGTCAATTAAATGAGTGAGGCTGAAATTTGAAGCCAAGTCTCTCTGTCTCATACACTTCATAGGTTTTCTCTCTGTCTGAGATTTGCAGCTACCCTGACTCATTTCTTTCCAGAGATTTAGGAGGACCGTTCTGTGCATGAAAATCCATGGAGGACAAAAGCACTGATCATCAATACAAGTCAGATGGAGGGTGGCAGGGAAGATTTGGATACATTTCCCAACCTAATGAGAATATGAGTGAGAAAGAGGAAGAGAAAGGAGAAAGAAAGAGAAAGGGAGAGAGCGTGTGAGAGAGATTGAGATTCTGTTTATTTTCAAACTTGTTATCTGAATTAAAGATTCTGTCATCAACTTTCCTTTGAAGAAGCAGAAGGTTTTTCTGATTCAATTGTGTGGGGATATCAATGCGATTATAACGTTTGAGATGTCAGTATGGAGGGCGTCCAAAGGTTTCTAGCCTTGGCTCAGAGTATTCTACAATTTGCCTGCACAAGGGAAAAGTCATTGCCAATAAATATATAAATAAATAAGTAAATAATAAATAAATAAGTTATTGGAGTCAAAGTATTCATTTTAATGTCAACATTAATAGGCAACCTATACTTGCCTACATTGGCATTTTACTTCATCTTTTAAATAATGTCTTTAGCTTTTTCACAATCTTTTCAATAACATTTTAACATAAAAATGTAATCTCTACGGGAGTTTTTCTGGAGTCCCTGGTAGCTGTTATGAATAGTTATCTACATGGCTATGAGCGCCTGATTAGAAGTCAATTCCATCTAAATACAACGAGAATGTAAGCTCTCTTAACTACCTTTATTATCCCACTTGTAGATTAATTAGCATCCTCTAATAGCTCTGTAAATCTCACTAGGTCATGTTCACAGACACTGTGGTAGGCAGGATTCTGAGACGACCTCCAAAATTCTGACCACTGCTGTACACGTATGTCAAGCATAATTCCTTCTTCTGTATGGGTGAGACTGTGACTCTGATGAATTTCATTTCAGTGACTAGGTTGTAACACATGATAAAAGAGAAGTGATTTTTCAGATGTAATTGAGGCTTTTAGTTAATCAAAAGGGAGATTACCCTGGGTAGGCCTGACCTGACCAGGTGAGCCCTTGAAAGGAATTGGGTTTTCCTGACAAGAGAGATTCTCCTGCTGGCTTTGAAAAAGCAAGGAGCCATGTTGTCAATTGCCTGTGGAGGCAGCCAGGTGGCAAAGGGTCACGTGTGGCTCCTAGGAGCGGAGGGCCGTGTCTGGCCAACAGCTAGCAGGAAAATGGTGAACTCAGTCTCACAGCCACATGAAAACAAATTCTGCCAACACCCAAAGAGCTTGGAATCAGATCTGTTCCCATAGAGCTTCCAGATGAGCGTGTAGCTGGCCAGTGTTTTGATTTCAGCTTTGTAAGACCCTGGGCAGAGGAAGCGACTAACCTGTGCCAGACTCCTGACCCACGAATCCTGTGAGTTAATAAGTATATGCTGATCTAATCTGCTAAATGTGTGGCAATTTGTTACACAGCAATAGAAAACTAATACAGCTACCAAATACTAGTGGCTAGACTACTTGCTGGTAAATCCATACCACTGGGCTCCATCCCTTAGAGTAGTATGAGTGATAAGGATCAGTTACATTTCTTTCCAAAGTTCTTCATGCTTTCTGTACTTTATTATGTAAATCAATGAAATATGAGATCACAAATTAGAGAAGGGTAGTTTCTATTTAAAAAATATATAAACTATTTTGGACCAAACTTTAATTTTAGTAAAAACGGCTTTAAGTGAAATTTTAGGTAAAAACTTTGAGGTATAATTTAGGTTAAAAGAAAAGACTGTCTTTCATTAGTTACAGGTGAGTCAGCTGTAAAGCTTAGGATGAGAGAAAATCCCTCAAACCTGTATGGAATCTATAAGGAGATTGGCTCTCATGTACCTATAATTCCTTTTTGCATCCTAAAGATTCAGATAGACAGATACAGATATAGATGTATACGTAGATATATAAGAGCTATATCTGTTTTTGTTTCCCAATTTCAATCATTTTTATTTAATTAGTTGTATAGGTATAACAAAGATCCAATCTTGTCAAAGCACTTTCCATATTATAAAAATACATGTTAAGACAGCTGTTTTGGGTTTGAAACTAGAGTTCTAGGTCCTATTATACTCTCCTTAATAGGATAAAAAAAAAGTTACTGCTTGGACTTAGCTCAAACACCTATTTTAATTTCACTAAAATACTCAAGCATTAAAATTTTACCAATGTTCAATAAGTAAAAGCAGAAGTATGTGTATGTTCCTATTTCTGTATATATCTACAGCTAGCTAGATACCTACTTACACAGAGAAGTACACAGAGGGTGCCAAAAACTGTATACATATTTTAAGAAAGGAAAAAAAAAACTGTATTAATATCACAATACTCGATAAGATAAATACAAGTCACATTTGACTTCTTCAATTACAAGAGGTGTTCAAAGTGATTACCATCAGCGTTCACACTTCTGATTATGGCAACCATCTCTTTTTTTTTAATTTTATTTTTGAGTTGGAGTCTCACTCTGTCATCCAGGCTAGAGTGCAGTGGCATGTTCACGGCCATGGGGCAGCCTTGACTTGCTGGGCTCAGGTGATCCTTCCACCTCAACCTTCCAAGTAGTTGGAACTACAGACGCACGCCACCACGCCCGGCTGATTTTGTTGTGGTTTATTGTAGAGACGAGGTCTCACCAAGTTACCCAGACTGGTCTCAACCCCCCGGGCTCAGGCAATCCTGTCACCTCGACCTCTCAAAGTGCTGAGATTACAGGCTAAGCCCCTGCGCCTGGCCCGGCAAACATCTCCTAATATACGTATACATTTTTTTGGTATCCCTGGCATATGATCACCACTCTCAGCAGAAAATGTTTGGACAACTGATTCAGTCCTTCATAAAGTGACACAAACCTATTTACGCACACACACATCCTTAATTATATTCAGATTCATTTATCTATTCTGAATTTGATAATTTCTTAAATCCTGGCTACAGCCATAATTAGGAAGGACAAAAGAAAATTACAGGATGACAGTGAGCATTAGTTCTTAGAACTTATCTATTGAATACTTACAACTTTCACTACAGTGGTTTTCAAGGTATGATCTGTGATCCGGCAGGACCCAGATCACCTGAGAACTTGTTAGATATGCAAATTCTTGGGTCTCACTTTAGACCTTAGGAATCAGAAACTCCAAGGGTTGGCCCTTAAAATCTATAGTCATTTGCCGATGATACAATGTACCTCAAGCTTGAGAACAGCTGTGTTAATTAATCCTCAAAATTACTCAGAATGTTCACAATGGCGTGTGGTGTCACTGTCAGTGTCCAATCGGAGAAATAGGAATCTCTGGACAAATTGCAAAAAGAGGAAATTTAATATGGAAAATTAATGGCATAAATAATGAAGGAACTAAAAGCTATCTTCAACTTTACAGGTACAGAGAGAGAGAAAGAGAGCCCTTTGCCTGGCTCTGGGGCCATCTCGCAGAAGGTAGAACCACAGTGGGTCTACCTTGTGGGTGCCCAGGTAGGGAGTGACTATTTTCCAGAGACTCCATCTGAAGCACAGGGGAAGGGAGAGAAGTACCATCCTTTTTCCTCTCATGCTTCCCTCTAGCTTTCTACAGTTTATTCCACTGGTTGTATCTACCCAGAAGCTAGAAAACAGAGAAGGCTAAAAAACGCAGTTCCCTGCAATAGGAAAGTGGAGTAAGAACAGAGTGGGAAACGAATCTGAGGACACGCAGGCAAATGTTCACACAAATGGCTAATTCTGTTTTCCAAAGTTAGTAGACAATAGAGCTGGGAGGGGAAACTGGAGCCTTCCTGGCCTGGTTGCAGCTCTCCACCGGCCACGGTGAAAACAGAACATTCTACAACTTTAGCAATAACTGAAAATATTACAGAGAAAATTATGGAAAGAACATATTATACAGTTCAACAATTGAGATCCAGCTGCCATCTAGAAAAACATAATCAATAGTTCATGCTAGTTAAATCCCAAAGTTTAGATGTCCTTTATGTTAAGTTCAGTCACCCTGACCTATTTTCAAAGTGACAGGTTAGACAGAATTCCCATAGTGGCCACAATATAAACAGGAAATGATCAGAGCTTATACCAGTGTATGGCATGGGATGGTAATAAGGAGCACCGTCATCCAAACCTATACTTCTTACACTTTGACACAATGTCTATAGAAACACCCGTGGGTGATAATTCTGATGAATGTGTGTTGTGCTGTTAACACCTCTTTTAATTGTGACGCTGTGGGGCTCTGCTCTTCCTGAATTACTTTGTAAGGAGTAATTATCGGAGACAATGTTGCAGCAGTTTGGTCCTGCAAGAACATTGTTTTTATGTACCACTTAAAATCAACCTGGCTTGTTGAGCTGTTGTTTTTACCCATCTCTCTTGCTCCCTTTCAATTTAGAGAGAACTCTCAGAGGTAAACTCCAGGAAGGCTCACACAGGAAAATTCCCTGAGGTCAAAGCTAGTAGCTGTGCCAAGTTGGAGACTCTGGGCATATGACAGCTCTTTGGGAGTTAGGTTTCAGAGAGCCTGCCAAATGGGAATTTGAGATAAGCAAGACGAGCATTGGGCTTCTTGTAACTTTACTCGCGAAGGTGAAAAATGAAGACACTTCTAATTAGCAAAAATGGTTTGTAACAACGGTTTGAATTCCAAATCCTGTGGTTAGTAAAGCATACATATGGAAGTATAGTTAAGTTCAGTTGCCAAATTTACAATCCATTTCCTTTCTGCAATATTTGAATCCATATGGGTATTAGGAAGATCCAATTATTGTCAAAGCGACTTCCATATTTATAGGACGAGATAGTTAAGTTTGGGCACCTTTAAAAAATGTGTTCAGGTTCAGTTTCAAAGTCCATAATCCACATAGGTAAGGTGGAATACTAATAGATGAGTGCCTCAAGGTGATTTTTTTTCTTTCTTAAAATATGAGGAAAATTATATTTTCAAGTATTTTAAAGCAACTTGAGAATAAAACTTTTAAGTACTCCAGAGGAGGTACATTTTAACATTATTTTTAAATTTTGGTAAAACTTTGACCAAAGGAAAAGAAATAATTTGGAAAAATAGAGATTTGCCATTCTGACTTGGTATAATATACACAACATATGAATTTGTGTAAGTAGGAATGTAGCAACAGTAATTACATCTAGGAGTGTCATTGGTGAAGGTTTAAACTGTGAATCTAAATTGTATTAATGTAGATTCATATAACTTTATGCATATAAAAATGAGATGAACATATTATTTTGAGATGAGATGAACATATACTATTTTGGAAAAAATAGTATAAACACACCATAATTTCTTTAGAGGTTTTTTGGTGATATATATTTTTAGTTTGCAGTCTTTCATTACTCACTATTTTCAATATTACCTACTATTTTCAAAAAGGCGAGATACAGGCAACCCCCTAGGGTCCTCGCCCACTGTGGGAGCTTTTCTGTCCTCTCCATAAATCTTGCTTTAAAAAAAAAAAAAGAAAAGGCAAGATACTTCACAATAAATATTACTGCAGTCACTTTATATGGTTCCACGTGCATATTAGTACACAAAACATATAAGCATATACATGTTGATTTATCTTTGCTTTTTGAAGATTTCAATCATTGTGAATTTACAGTAGTAGCCTTCAAAACTTCAAATAAGTAAAAATTGTTTGCATACATTTAAAAATGCAATTAGTATTTTACATTTAAATTGTTATATTTGCAGAAATTTAAATTTCCTTAATAATACTTAGTTGCTAAGGAATGATCTCTTTACAAAGGAAGACATAAACAATGATGACTTCATTTGTCATCATTTGTTAAAATCTCATTGACTGCTTCCATATACCACAATGAGTATTAGCTATGTTGTCCTTGTCTATAAAGTTAAATTTGAGATCTAAGGTGTATAAAGACAACCCTTAATAAATGTTCATCAAACTTTTAAAATTACTTCTTTTAGTTCATTGAGAATCATATTATTTGGGGCCATTCAGAGTTTTTTGGGAAACCGTTGCTATATTTGAAGTACATGTTCCATGGTTATCTCATAATTGGTCATTGAAAACAAAAAATAGGTATGTATATGTCACAGGTGGATTTTCCTAGGAAGCAGATGCTGTGTTGAAAACAGGTGTGGAGAAGGTTTGTTGGGGTGTGTTCTTGTTGGCACCGCCCATGGAAGGAAAGAGAAGGAATCAAAATTGGGTGGAGGGAGAAGCTGGGCTGTGGTGCAGACTCATCAAAGACTTATCAACTGACTCTGGTGAACTCTGAAGCTGAGATGACCATTCAGCTGGGGAAAGAAAGCTGAGTCTTTATCTCCTCAGATTGATTGGTCACTTGATATGGGCTGCCTTGGAAAGAGGGCTAATCACCTTAGGAGAGGCAACTCTCTTTAGTCAAGGTTAATTCCCAAAAGGCTATCAGTTGAGAGCTGTCTGTCCCAAAGTGGTTCATGTAGCCAGGAGAATACGTCTAACAGTCTTGTAGGAGAATCTGGTGATACATCAAGGTGGCACCACAGCCTTCTGTAAACTTCCAGTGGATTCATCCATGAAATGTGAAAGTGGTTGAAGTTAGCCTATAATTCATTCACTTGTTTATTCATTCACCAAATGCTTATTGAATTATTTCCATTTCCTTAACTCAATACTTGGCACATGGTAAGAGCTCAATAGATATTTATTAAAGGAATGCATGAATATGTAATGATAACTTTGAAGGAGAGAAAACATTTATTTGGGATGAGATTTGCTCAGAGAGGGATTAAGTGCTGCTCTTTATTGCTATTAAAGTTTAAAAAGTGATCTCAATCAATTTAGATTATTTTTATTCCCATCTCTTCATTTAGCTATATATTTTAAGAAGGTGATAACCATCTTTTCATCTTTATAGCCACAGAATCTAACAGTTTCTTGCTTATAGAAAACATATTATAATATTTGTGCATCAGTGAAACAGGTTTATGATGATCGCTGAATGTTGTGTCAATAGATATAAATTTTATCTTATAAATAGTGATGGGATGGTCATCGAAAAAAATTAACTGAGTAACGTTAACAGTTTGAAGGTCCAGAAAGCAGTATGAAAAGTGTATTGGAAGACTTAGGTTTAAAGATAAGGAGTCTGATTGGTAGATTATTTCAAGAATTCAAGGAGAACTTAAAGGTCTGATTTAAAGTGATAACAATAGAGATGAGATGGTGAGATTTGAGTTGTTTGTTGACAAAAGATTGGATGTGTGTTTAGAAGAAAGTATGAAGGCAGAATGGAGAGAGGTCTACTAGGACACAGTAAATTTGAGCATCCTCATGGAAAAAAGGGAAGAATCAAGTACTGGATTAAAAACAAACAAACATACTTGGGTATAATGACTAAACTGTCATTATTTGGGTTAGAAATTATTAGAATTTCCTAGCCAGGCATGATGGCTCATGCCTGTAATCCCAGTACTTTGGGTGGCCAAGATGGGAGGATCACTTGAGTCCAGGAGTTGAACACCAGCAGAGTCAACATAGCAAGATCTCATCTCTACAAAAAAGATTTAAAAAAAAATAAGAAATACAGAATTTTCTGCCACTCTCTGCTCAACTACCACTACTTCTCCAGCCAATAATAGATAGAACTTTTCAGGTCAGGTCTATTAGGCCATAATTTAAAAGCATCGTGTAGTAAAATTTAAAGATTTGCATAGTACTTTCAAGAAAAAATGAAAAATGATCCAACTGTTATTTTTCTAGAATTTTAAAATTCAAGAGTCATCACTTTAGTAACTCTGCTTCGTAAGGTGTGTTGTTTCAGGGACCGATGTGATTGATCTCCTATAGAAACAAAATTAGGTTAATTACATGTTGTCCCTCCCTCTCCCCCTTCCATTCTTTCTTTCCTTCCCTTTTTCTTCTAGTCTTTTTTTTCTCTCTGTACTTACTTTTCTCCTCCTTTCACCAAACAAGAAACATGGATTTTAATATCCTTCTTTTATTTTCCATTTAAGGTGTAAATAGCATCATATTCTAGAGTAGATGAGTAAATAATGGCCCGGATTAGTTAAAGATTTATTTCCCCTGCAAGTAATGCTTAACAATGTATATTTATCAAGACATAATAAAACATCTGGGATACTAAGAAAGTGATGCTGAGAGGGAATTTTATAACACTGCATACACACATCAAGAAAATAGAGGGATCTCAAGTAAACAGCCTAATGTCACACCTAAGGGAGCTAGAAAGTCAAGAGCAATCCAATCTTATAATTAGAAAAATTGAAATTATTAAAATAAAGTCACAGTTGTATGAAGCAGAGAACAAGAGCAACAACAACAACAACAACAATACCATAGAAAGGATCAATGAGACAAAAAGTTGATCTTTGAAAGGATAAATCAGATAAACAGACTCCTCCCAGATTGACCAAAAAGAGAGAAGGTTCAAATAAACTCATTTAGAAAAAAAATGGCGATGTTACAATTGATGCCAAAGAAATTCAAAAAGATCATGAGAGATTACTATGAACATCTATATGCAAATAACTAGGCAACCTAGAAGAAACAGGGGAATTTCTGGTATCACATAACCTCCCAAGATTGAAACAGAAAGAAAATGAAACACTAAACAGACCAGTGACAATTTAAGAAATTAACTCAGTTAAATAAAACCTACACACACACACACACACACACACACACACACACACAACAAACAAACAAAAAACCCTGGGCCAGATGGTTTCTCATCTGAATTCAACAAAATGTACAAGGAAGAGCTGATATCAATCTTATTCCAGGCAATGAAGAAGGAAGGAATTTCCCCTAGCTCATTCTATGAAGCCAATATCATCCTGATGCCCCAAAATGGCAAAGATCAAAGAAAAAATACTACAGGTCAATTTCCCTGATGAACATAGATGCAAAAATTCTCAACAAGATATTATCAAATCATATCCAACAGCTCATTTCAAAGATCATCCAAACTGAAAACCACATGATTATCTCATTAGATGCAGAACAAAGCATTCAATAAAATCCAACATCTCTTCTTGCTAAATAACCTCAAACACCAAAGAAACAATCCTCAAAATAATAAGAGCTATCTAGGACAAACCTGCAGCTAATATCATACTCAATGGGCAGAAGCTGAAAGCATTCCCCCTGAAAACTGGAACAAGACAAGGATGCCCACTCTCATTCCTTCTATTCAACATAGTAATGGAAGTACAAGCCAGAGAAATCAGGCAATAGAAAGAAATTAAGGGTATTCAAATAGGAAGTTAAATTATATCTCTTTTTAGATGTTATGATTCTATACCTAGGAAGCCACAGAGAGTCTATCAAAAATCTCCTCACACTGATAAACAACTTCAGTCAAATCTTGGAATACAAAATCAATGCGCAAAAAACAGTTGTGTTTCTATATACCAACAACAAGCATGTTAAAAACCAAGTACAAAACACAATCCCATTCACAATAGCCACACACAAACAAAATACCTTGGCACCTACCTAACCTAAGAAGTGAAAGACATTTACAATGAGAACTACAAAACACTGCTCAAAGAAATCAAGGATGAACCCAACAAATGGAAAAATACTCCATGCTCATGAATTGGAAGAATCAATATTGTCCATATGTCTATTCTACCCAGGTCAATCTACAGATTCAAAGCAATTCCCATCAAATTGCCAGCCTCATTTTCACAGACCTAGAAAAGATAATATAGAAATCCATATGGAAGTAAAAAAGAGCCTGAATAGCTAAAGCAATCCTTAGCAAAAAGAAGAAACCTGGAGGCATCACACTTCAAGACTTCAAACTTCAATACAGTAACCAAGAGAGTGTGATACTGGTACAATAATAAACACTTAGACCAATGGAACAGGACAGAGAATCTGGAAATAAAACCATGAACCTTCAATCAACTCATCCTTGACACAGCCAATGAAAACAAACCATGGGGAAAGGAGACCATATTTAGCAAATGGTGCTGGGAAAATGGAAGAATGAAACTAGACCCTACATATCATGATATACACACATTAACTCAAAATTGGTCCAAGACTTAAACGTAAAACCTCAAACTATAAGAATCAGGTGAAAACTTAGGGAACACTTTCTTGGACATTGGAGTAGGCAAGAAATTTATGGACAATTCCTCAAAAGCAAATGCAGCAAAATCTAAAATTGGCAGGTAGGACCTTGTCAAATGAAAAAGATTTTGCACAGCAATATAAGCCATCAAGAGAGTAAAGAGAATCCACAGAAAGGGGAAAAGAAAATATGTGCAAGCTATGCATCCAACAAAAGCCAGTAATCCAGGACCTACAAGAAACTCAAACAAATTGAAAGGAAAAAAAAACAACCCCATTAACAAGTGGGTAAAGGACATGAACAGGTACTTCACCAAGGAAGACATTCAAGCAGCCAACAAACATATGGCAAAAATGCTCAGCTTCATTAATCATCAGAGACATGCAAATCAAAACTACAGTGAGATACCACCTCATATCAGTCAAGATGGCTATCATTAAAAAGCAAAAAAAAAAAAAAAGAAAGAAATAAAAAGAATCGACAGGTGTTGGCATGGCTCTGGAGAGAAAAGAATGCTTCTAAACTGTAAGGGATTGGCAATAGCAGTATACTGCCGGGATAGGGGTCAGATGGGGGATGTAACATCAAAAAGAGTTCCTGATCTCAAATCAGGCAAAGTGGGGACCAAAGAGAGGCCCAAACTTTACCTGTGTGATGACCACTTGTATACCTAATCCTGAATTGTACCCCACATCTTTAAAAAAATAAATAAATAAATAAACTGTTGGTGGGAATGTAAGCTACTTCAACCTTTGTGGAAAGCAGTGTGGCATTTTCTCAAAGAACTAAAAATTACACATCCATATGATCCAGCAATCACGTTTCTGAAAATATACTCAGAGGAGCATAAATCACTCTACCAAAAAGATACTTGCATGTGTATGTTCATTGCAGTACTATTCACAATAGCAAAGACATGAAACCAACCAGATGCCCATTGGAAGTTAACTGGATAAAGAAAATGTGGTACATTTACATGATGGAATACTATGCAGCCATAAAGAAGAATAAAATCACATCCTTTGCAGAAACATGAATGCAGCTAGAGACCATCATTCTAAGTGAACTATCACAGGAACAGATAACTAAATACTGCATATTCTCACTCATAAATGGGCCCTGATCACTGGACACACAGCACACACTGGGTGTCAGGTGCACTACTGGGGGTGAAAGGGCTTGCTAGAAGCCCAAACTTCACCTGCACACAGTTTACTTATATAGTAAATCCTCATATGTACCCCCACAACTCTAAAATACAAATAAATAAATAAAAAGACAGTGAATCTGAGAACAAAATGCATAAGAAGTAATAATAATAATAATAATAATAAAGATGATCATGAAGAAGAAATCAAATTTAACTTTTTATTTAATTCAAGCCTACCTTTGTGATATCCTAGTTGCTTTGGTGCACTGCTATATTTGATCTATTTTTGGTATACTTTTGCTTTGTTTAGACTAATATTTTCTGCGGGGAACCTGCCTCTGTGAGGATCGGGGGTCCCTGGGGGTGAGATGGCGTTGGCGATTTATGAAAGACAGAAGAAATTAGAGAGAAAGAAAGAGGCTGGACTCCTGTCTAGTACAGAAGCCGTTTATTGGAAATTACAGCAGGTCTTTTATCCCCAAATTTTGCATAGTCTCACATGTCTTTCACATGAACACAAAGCCAGGTGAATGAGGAGCGTCCCCCATCCACCAGATGTTTTCTCAGGTATGAGGAAGAACAAACCCAGAATTGTCTTTCTGTTCCTCATCCTTGGTTAATGTTCCTCAAATGCAATACTTTCTAAGAATACAAAGTTTCTACAATCAATAACCTAAAAATCCCATAACAAATGCTAACCTTAATCTATGACTGACCTATCCCATAAACCTTTTTTCATCCTAATTTATACTAATGTCAAGTCAAAAGATTCTATAGAAACTTAAATACTTACTCTACAACCTAAAGCGGCCCATTCCAAAATGTTTGGAATGTGGCCCAGTCCAAAGTTCACAGTGGGTTACCGGCAAGTAACCTAGCCTCATTCTTTCAACAAAATGGCTGTCTAAACTTATATTTCTAAAACTATATTCTACAATTTACACCTTACTCAACTTAAATAAATTCTAAAACCACGACCCAGAAGCCTGTGAGCAGTACTAAGGCTCTTAGATGTGACCCGAGTTTGAACTGTAAGTTGTGTGAAAGCCAAAACCGCAGTTTGTGGAAGAATGGGAACAATGAGCTTCTAAAGTTAGCTTGTGTTCATCCTGGTCTCAGAGTTTTTTATGCTTGAGCTAGCAGAGTTGTTTCTGGCTTTGGTGCTAAGTAAGAAAAGGGAGAGGGAATGGGGTCAACAGCTCCCGAATGCATCCTAGTCTCGGAGTCCACGGCCCTCCCTGATCCCTAATGCTCAGTGGGCCTCCGTGGCCATCTCCCAACAATTTTCTACTACTAGATGTAAAGCTACTCATGGAATGTGAGTTTAAGGTAAACCTAGTGTTCACTGCTTTTCCATATTGCTGTACAAAAATATGGTTGCAGATAAAATATCCCATTTTTTATTAGTAAATCCATGTATGACAAGTGTATATAAATAGGATGTTTCCTCAATGGTAATTACTCGGCTGAAATTTCTTAAAACATTTAAAGATTATCAAGCAGGGACTAAAATTTTGGCTCGCATAAAATACCATATGTGATGATGTAGTCATGTAGTGAAAAAACACAAACAAAACCCCAAAAAACCAAAATGGTACTTCAGACTGGTTTGTTTGTTAGTTGTTTGTTTTTTTACTCACCAAAACTTTAAACAAAAATATCTTTGGGTTAAATTATTTCATGTGTCCTAGAAAATAAGACTGTTGATTACTTCTGTGTTTGTGTGTGTTTGTGTGCGCATGCGTGTGTGTGTGTGTGTGTGTGTGTGTGTGTGTGTGTGTGTGTGTGTTCCCAAGGAAATTCAACAGACAAGTCATCTTAATCTGAACCTCTGGCTCTTGTTGGAGTTGCCCAGAGGAGACAGAAATTGGATGAGCTGATGATGGATGTTATTTAGATTAAACTTACTCTTTCAGTTAATTGTTGTTGCTTTTTAACAAAACAACTTTCTAGTTGGTTTGATGATCCATGGCTCCAGAACTATACTTGAACAAAGTACAAGAACAAGTTTATAGGCTTACTCATTTTTTGTTGTTTTAATCAGTATATTTTCTGAAGTAAAAATCACAGAAAACAAAATTTTATTTTATATGCACTTCCCATCTCTTCAAGTAATCTCTTTAAAGTCATGAAAGGGAAAATTATACCATATTCAATCTATCTTCATTTTTGTCTTCTCTGTTTTAGGATCAAAAAAGAATCATAAGCAAAACAACTCACATGAGTACAGTCAATAATCTTTACCCATCATAACTAAAATGTGAAAGCATTTAAAATTGTCACCTATATTTGATGTTTTAAATAGAAACTTGGTATTATCTTACCTGGTTATTTAATTTTGAATATTGTGCAAATTATAAATGTTAACATGGGCAATACATATGAAAATTGAACTATTATTCAAAGTTCCTATGATACAAATCTATAAATGGCTTATCACATTTCTTTTGACTTTTATTTTCACATAAATGTTTAAGTACATAGTCTTATAAGATATTTTCTCTTAGTCAATACTTATTGAACATTTTTATTAACTTATTCTTACTGTAAGCTCAAGCATTGACAATTCTGATATTCATCTCCAGGAGTATAAAAGTGAAATAGTAAGCTAAATGTATATATTGCTTGACTATCTCAATGTCTGTTTCTTTAGCCAAGTTGTCCCACGTATTCTCTGAACAGGTCATATTTGCTTCCAACTTAAAATTCCCTCTGCCCCCTTTTTCCTTCCAAAGACTACCAATAACTAAAAGTCAAGTCCCACCTGACTTCCTTTCCCATTATTTCAGCTTACATTTTATTTTCTATATCTCAACTTTCATTGCAGTTATTGTTTCTAACTTATTTTGGTTCCTAAAATTTATTACCATAAGGAGTAATAATAATTACTACAGTGTATTCAGGGGCTACTGTGAAACAAGAATTGAGCTAATTGCTTTCATAACTGATTCCAAAATATATAACATTCACTAAAAGTAAGAATCATTATTCTCTGTTTTTCAGATGAGGAAACCAAGTTTCAGAGAATTAAGTGATTTGCCAAACTCACACAACTAGTGTTAGAACTGGTACTCAGTGCTAGCTCTGGCTTCCAAACTTGTGGTTTCCCCATCACAAACTTAAAATATTGGGCAACCCCCTCGGGTCTCCTCCCACTGTGGGAACTTTTCTGTCCTTTGAATAAACTTTGCTTAAAAAAAACCAAAAAATCCCCACAAACAAACAAAAAACTTAAAGTACCATGTATTTGTCAACTCACGTAGACTGTATGATACTGAAGTCCTAAAATCAAGTTTTAATTTTAAAAAATTCTTTAACTTCCTGGCACACTGCCATGCATGTTTTAAGCCCAGAAATGACTGACTTTAAAGAACAAACTTAGCTAATTCTATAGTTTTGTAAAATTTAACTTATTATTAGTGAAAAAGTACTCAAGATAAAGACATTAGATGTCAGTCCATGGGTTTTTTTTTCTTAGTCCTATGGTAACAAATTTGGGGTGGTTGTTAAGATTCATGTTTCAAATTTTTCTTTGTGCTCTCCAAAACTTTGTGACATACAATGAACACTCAATTCTCTGCAGTCATGAGGAAAAGTTAAGATGAAAATTGTGGTGAACACACATTGGGTAACTTACATTTGTAGTCTATTTTAAATGTACCCATAAATAACTATATTTAATATTCTGGTGATTTACATTTAAAATCAGGCAAAATCAAAACAGCAAAATTAAGAAGCTAGTTTTCCGTGTTCAGGTTTTGATCTCTAGCAACTCCAACCATGATGTAAATCAAAGGTTCTCTCTGTTGTGTGCTTGCAGGACAGGGCGGTGGCCCCGTGTTGGTTCTTCTTGTGACAGAGAGTTTTAAGTGTTAATGAGAGGCTCATGTTCACCATGTATGCCTGCGTCTTCTTCCTTGGCATGTTACATGACTTTATTTCACACAGGTGGGACCGAAGAAGCACTTCTTGCCAACAAAATGTAACTGAAAGTGATAAATGCCACTTACGGTTCTGGTAACTTAACCCTCCACACTTTTTTCCTTGTCTTCAGAACTCAATGAAGACTGTGTCCACTGAGTGGACGAGACCAGGGCCCTGGAAACACTCTCTGTACCCTCAACCTGCATTCACTGTTCACTATGAAACAAGCAATTAAAAACCAAAATCAAAATCCTCGGTAGTCCTAGGTTAGCGAAAGTTGGGAAATGTCTGTTATCACAGTTAGTATACCCCGACTAATGAAAATGGAATGCAAAGTTACAGCAAATTGGGTCTATGGATTGCCAACCAATAAAGAAATTGCATACTTTAGGTATTAATTTTCAATGAACATAAAGTGATATTTATTGTAAGTAGATCAATGTTTACTGCATGGAAATAATTACTGCATATTTTACTAGTTAAAGGAAATTAAACATAAATTTGATTTTCGTAAAAAGGATTCAGACTATGTAATCATTAGAGTATAATCCAGCTGATTATTTCCATTTCATCTCTTTAACAAATATTGCTCGAGCATCTACTATGTTCTAGATATGGGTCTGGGTTATGAAGTTATGTCAATGAGTCACATGGGTGACCACCTCTATTCTCATGGAGTTCACTTTCCAGTGGTGAGAGACAGGACATAAACAATTAACATAAAAATGAGTCTGTCCCATATTAGAAGGGATAAAATGCTACAAGGGAAAAGGGAAGAAAATAAATGGATTAAGAGTATAGTGTTGTGGTGGGGAAAAGACTTGTATTTTTAACGGAGATAGTTAGGGGCTACGTTAAGAAGGAGACATGGAAGGAAGACTTGAAGAATGTAAGGGAATGAAGACAAACACATGTGAGGCAGAGGAAACAAGCAGGGCAGAGGCCCAAAACTGGGAGCCTGGCTGGTGTGTTCAAGGCTAGCAAGAGGCAGAAGCCTAACAGTAGAGAGAAGACCAGGGTTTCTGTAACAAAATAGTATAAGCTAGGTGGCCAACAACAGAAATTCATTTTTTCACAGTTCTGGAGGCTAAAAGTTCAGAGTTGAAGATTTTTTTTTTTAGATTGGAAAATATCATTTATTTAGAAAGTAAATTAGAGAGAGAGAGAGAGAGAGAGAGAGAGAGAGAGAGAGATTCACCTCCCCAAGGTAGGGGAGGGGGCCAAAGCTAGGAAACATGGTAGCCATAGCTCAAAGAACACATGACCCTTGTGTTGTTAAGAGTTAAAGTCAAATGCTAGTAGTTTTACTTTCTTCTGAGGCATTTCTCCTTGGCTTACAGATGGCCACCTTCTTCCTGCATCCTCACATAGTACCTTAGTCTGTGTTGTCTTTTTTCTAATCTCTTCTCATAAGGACACCAGTTATGTTGGATTAGAGTGTACCCTGGCAACCCCATTTTAACTTAGTTACGTCTTTAAAGGCCCAATCTCCAAATCCAGTCACATTCTGAGGTACTGAGGAAGAGGTCTTTAACATATACATTTTGATGTATTGTGTCATGGCTCATGCAGGTCTTTAAGAAATTAGGTTTTTCACTCACTGGGGTAAAATGGAAGCCATTGGAGGTTTTAGGCAGAGGATGGCACAACCTGACATATGTCTTAATAGTAATATGTCGAGAGAGCAGGGAAAGAAATGGGGACATAAGTTAGGAAGCTTTTTAGATAGTCCGGGCAAGACAGGAGGCAGTTTGGACTAACGTATAAACTGCTCAGTAGTTGTTATATCTAAAATAGGTACCAGGGGAAAAAATTTTCATCAAATCAAGAATCTTAAAATTTGGGAAAAAGTAGAACAATGTATTTATTTTACAGATGGAAAAACTGAGACCCCAAATGAACTACTTTTCTAAGTTTTCACAACTGCTTAAAGGTAGAGTGACTGTTAGGTCATTGGTTGTTTAATTATTCCTGATCTCAGTCTCAAACTCAACTTTGTTAAGGCAAATTTTATGTTCAAGAATATTTGTCTCTTCTCTCAAATGTGTGTATGACTCATTCCTTCTGGGTCTCAGTTCAAAGGCATCTTTAGAAGCCGTCTCTGAACACTCCACGTAAAACAGCAACCAGCCCTCTCATTCCTCCCTGCTCACCCCTTCCCTGTTGTATTTTTTTCCCTCCCAGTGATATCATATAATTTTAATTAATTGGTTGGTTGTCTGAATATCTCCTTTAGACTATAACCTCCACAAGGTCTAGGATATTTTCAGTTCTGGAGACATATATATAGCCAAAAAAAAGTATACACATTTTAAGTACAACATTCATACAAAAGATGGCATTAATCAAATGAATGCCAGTGTCATCAAGTGACAGGCAGGACAGTCAAAGAAAATGATGGAAGCACAGTTGAATGAACATCATTCTACACATTGCTACTGTAGGTCAATTCAACTCCACAAAGTAATACATAGATAACATCTCTTAAAATGAGTATGCATTTTTTGGCACCCATTTTGTGTGTGTGTGTGTGTGTGTGTGTGTGTGTGTGTGTGTGTGTGTGTGTGTGCATACAGACACATATACATGAGGGAATCACAAAAGAACCCGGATTATCTTTCGGAGGGTGGGCCCTGCGTAGTACAGATTTCTCCTGCTAGCTGAGTGTTCTAGGAACCCATTGGCATCCGTGTACCAGCTAGTGTTGTTGTGAGGCACTGTTTGGTATCAGCGAACTTTTATTTTAAATTCTTTCAATGTGCTTGCCCATTTCATGATGGGTGATTTACAAGCATACCTGCCCACACCGCACTGAGTGTTCAGCAGTTTTGACCCAAAAGGGCATGACCCTCGTGCCTCACCCTCCCTATTCACCTGATCTCACCCCAAGTGACTCTTTTTGGTTCTCTGGATGAAAAAAGTCATCAAAAGGAAAGGTTTTGTCTATTTGGAATAGGTGAAACAAAAAACAGCAGAAGCGCTAAAAGGCATCCGAACTGATGCAATCAAAACAGTTTTGAGCAGTGAAAAAAGCATCTCAGTAGGTGTATTGCATCAAACAGAGAATACTTTGAAGATGACTGAAGTTGAAACAAATGCAATTTTTAAATAATTTAATTTAGGTTTTCCTTTTGGTTTCCCATTGTGTGTGTGTGTGTGTGTGTATGTATGTATACACATATTAGCTTGGTAACCCATATTTGTTTTCTTATGAAAGATGTAAGTTTTAAGTGATGTTATGCATTATATTTGGATTTCTGGAATCGTGATTTAACTTTCAAAAAATGTTTCCAGTGAAATTTTTAACATAATTATTTGCCCAGCAGGTTTTTCTTTTTTTTTTCTGTCAAAATAAGCTCTTTCCACTCTCTGTCTTTCCCTGCCGACCACCACCCCCCCTGCAACTTCTTTTGGAAATGGCTATCACCTCCCACCCAAGTTCAACCATTTGGTTCAAGGGGATTAGACACATTTGCACATTATCCTGATCCCCTAGTTTATTGGACAAGGAGTAACAGACAAGTTAGAGCAGTCAGAGTCCTTCCAGGTATTTAAGATGAGAAAAGAGAGAATGATTTCTTTTCCAATGATGAAAATAAACACTACTTGGAGGAAGATAACATGTTAAGAAAGAATAACGCAGATACGTAGAGACGTAGGTGTGAAAGGTCCCGGTGGAATTCTATTCCTTGACTAAAGTTGTATCTAGTCTTTCTGCAATTGGGTTGTCCCACTCATTCTTGTATTCTAGATTAATAAAGTTTCCTCTTGCCAACTCTGCTTGCTTTGGATTTTTATTACTAGCAAATACATGATTTCAGATTAGCATGCCTACGGCAAATATCTACTAATGATATTACAATTCTTAGATAATATGATCTTAGCACATCTTATTACATCAGATAAGGATCTATAGAAATACATAGAAAAGAAAATGATCCACAGTTTTAAAAAATTGTAACTATTAACACTTCTTGAAAGGATGCCATCTTCATCAAAGATCAGGGAAACAAACTCTCCTCTGGGAATGGGCCATCACACCTGTGTGTTCCTGGTAAGGATCAGGCACTTGTCACCATGGCTTACAACATCTATTTGAACAAAGTTCCGAAAGAAAGGCTCAACTGGTAGAGAGGTAACCTTTTTATGAATCTGACCTTTGAAACCAGCATAGTGGGCAATAACCATTAACAGATCAAATATGAGAAATGTCAGGTGTGGAATAAGCCCTGACAGAAAATATTTCATCAGCCTAAGCCCTTGAACAATCACTGGCAGGACCTTGGAGGCCATTCTGTGGGTACCTTCTCCCTCATATGCAGTGATAAGGATGATGGGTTGCTTCTTTTAGCTCTGCCCTCCTTAGCTAAATGTTCGGCTAAAAGAAGATCAAATTGACTCAAGTGTACTATAATTCTGAGAGAATTACCATTGTGAGGTGACCCAGTTTTTTCATTATTGCCATCGAGAGGGAGTCCTTGTAGAGAAATAAACTTAATATCTTTAAGGACTCGCTTCCATATATTTCTAGGCTATGTGTAGTATGTAGCAGTATTGCAAATATTTTTTAGCCAGAGGCATCTTCAACCAAGTTCCCCAAATTTACTTTTCCAATCGTTAAGTATATCTCACAACTTCAGGTTTAGGGTCACCGTGGAGCTGGCCACCAAAAGGCAGATAAAAATAGTTAATGGTATGATACACAGAGTTACTACTCCAATACTTTTCACTGACCACATTTTCACGAATAGCTCTGTTGCTCTTTTTGAATGCAGTTGTCAAGGAACCCGTTTGGTTATGAAATAATTGCGGGCAGGCTACTAATACCATTTTTTAAAGATGGAATTATATTCGCATAGACCTTTACTATCGGCAAAGTCATTACCCCTACGTTGGTTTATTTCCTGACTCCCAGCCGGACCTGCTGTCGCCGAAATGAGAAAACCCATTAGTGACACATTCATGAATGTCTTTAATATGAACCTTGTTTCTGAGTTGTGGGTGGAAAAATCACTGGATATTGCTCTGTCTGTTGCAATGATCCCTGAGCTCTTTTAGTAAACAATCTATCAGCATCCACAGATCGCAGGGGAACATAAATCCCATGCATCACCTAGCACGCAATAAACACTCGCAAGTAATAATAAGAAAAGTTGAAGTGCGGGTTTGTAACTACAGGGAAATAAGAGCGGGGACTAAAAGGAAAGGAAACAATTTGAGTTTTCTTTGTAATAGCTACTTCTGTCTGCCTTCTTCCTTACGAAGTTTTATTTCCCGTGCACTCTTGTACTTTCATCCTGATGACACGGCTATTATTTTATAGCAGTTTCAAGCAGTTAATTAATGAACTGTACACAAGTGACATGACACCACCTTGCCCAATTATATCTGGCATCTATTTTTACAGTACAAAGCACTGCCGCTTTGCGAATTGTCTCGTTCGCAAATTGGCTCAGGAGGCAGTTACTTTAATAGCCAAAACAATGCAACAGTAGTGCCACACTGGTGACACAGAGTAATTGTAAATCACCATGTGAGATCTCATAAAGCTCACCATAAAAGCCTGGTGATATCATGTAATAAAAGTGCTCTTTTCTACTGAGTTAAGCAGCTATCGCTCAATTTACCGTGTAATCTCGTGAGCTTCAAGCTCATTATCGCATCCTGGGCTGTGGCATGAGGGGACGGTGACCACATAGAACCGGAGAATCACTCACGCGTCTCTCCGGTTTCATCTCCTTGGCGTGCTTTATAAACTGGAGAAAACTAGATGATCGGGTTGTGATATTTTGAATTTATTCTCTTCACCCAGCTTTTTGTCTCTGATTGACCGTCTTCCTTCTCTGATCGGCAGACATTTTTCTGGGCCTTTAACACACTCACACCCACGATTTTGGGCTGCTCAGTTTTGGCGTCCTTGTAACTATAATGGTTTTCGTTTTAGAGTTCGTCATTTCAATCTTTAATTAAAATTAGCCTCAAGTATACAATCTGACCAATGTCGTATATGCTATGCCATCTGTAACTCACTTTTAAACTACACATATTTCTCCATCAAAGTCACATCTATAGGACTAAAATATTTTCTGTGTTAAGGTTATTCTCTAGAAGCTAAATTGTTTTCAAAGTAGGAAGCCTGTAAGATGATTTTCTACCATCTACCATCTATTGGTCAAAATTTGCCAAATGTGTCATATTTAGTTCAAATCAGCTCTGCTCTCTGTTATTTACTGATTTCTTATCGTTTGTGAATATTTCTGTATATTCTTTACTAAGTTCCTTGGAAGGTTTTTTTTATTTTATCAAATTCTACCTGTCTACCACAGTTATTTTGTTTATAATAGATATTTAACAGATCTTTATTAAGAGTCTTTTTCAAGCAAAGCTAGCCAAACTTGGTCTTCCCTAAATGCTATTTGCACTTATAAGAAGTCACTTTAGGCGACTATGCCAACAATGTTGTGATAGGTTTTTTAAAGTCCTCTCTTGAACTTATCTTTAGAACAATGTTTTAAGACATATAGGAAAATAACTTTTGATGCCCTACTTGGTTTGTATTTTTAAAGCAAAACAAATACTAAATGTCTGAACTCTTCAGATAGTCACCGACTCTCAAGGAATTCCGACTGATTCTAAAATCTACCCAACTGGCAAAGATTAACTGATGGTGTGTGTGTGCCAAAGTTTCTGATGGTCAATGAAAAATGGTGAAATAACAAACTGCCCTGGCATAAATGGCTAACTTAGTAAGAAAAGGTTTTTGAAATGTGTAACAACTTTCAGTTCCAATATAGTTGTTAAAATTACTCAGTACCCTAATTTTATGGAAAGACCTTATATTAATGTTCTACCATGAAGCATTTTAATATACTTTAATTACTTAACTAAAGGAAACAAGTAAATGTAGGACTGTATTTTTACAGGTTATAGCATTAAATATTTACAATAGGCACACTTCAAAAAGTATGCAATATGTTTTATTTGCTCAGAAGTCACCAGGAACAAAGAGGGATGCATGCATTACATGGTAGAAAATTTAACATAGAATTTTAAATTTACTGTGTTGCACCAAATATGACATCTTTTAATCTGCTAAATATGTATCTAAAATTTTTATTTATGGTATAAGTTACTTAATTATACCATAATAAGCGTGTATAGATGTATGTATTATAACTCAGTTGACCCTTACTATCTAAACTGCTACATTAGGTATATAATGAACTGTTGATGTTTTTCATTTTTCTCAGGCAGTTTCCAGTGGCAGCAGATGATAGCTTAAATTGAAAATAATTTACTGATTTATTATACCAAAGTCACATCTAGTATTAATCTGCTTGGCCAATATAAATGTCAGGGAAGATAAACACCTAATTGGGTTAAATAAATCGACAGCTGATTATTGAAGGAGACTAGACTGCAGACACCATCTTACACATTTTCAGAATCTGATATAGATAACTTTCTATGCATGGTGTCATTTTTTTATATTGCCTTTAGAGAAAAGTATTACAGCAATGATGATTTTGTAAAATGATGAAAGGAGAGCTTGTAACTATCAAGGATGGACAAATTATCGATGATGATACCGCTTGAATGAGGAATAATGTAATTGCTACTATCAGTCATCAAAATAAAAGTGTGAGTCAAAAGCAGGATCTTGTTTCAGAACATTCATGTGAGTATACGTTGCCTGGGTGTGAAGCATAATTGGAGGTCCTGGTAGGAAGTGAGGAAAGTAGGCAGGTTATAGTTGTGAACACATGTGCTAGAAGGTTCCACCAGGAAGGCAATGTGGCATTCCAAGACAGGCAGGGAACTCACATGTGTGGACACCTGCTCATAGCTTTATGGTCCTATCTTGCTGACTCTCCCAATTGTCCTTTGATTGGGGTCCAACAGATATTTTCAAGAGGCTACTTTATGCCAGCCAGTATTGTAGCCTCTGGGGATAAAAGAATTTAGACGGGGTTGTTGTTCTTATGGGTTACATCAGGATTTCTCAACCCTGGTGCCACTGATCTTTTGGACAAGAGAATTCTTTCTTGTGGGGCTACCGTGTCCATTTGCTGGATGTATAACAGCATCCTTGGCCTCTATCCATCAGATGCTGGGAATACCCCAACCGAGTCGTGACTATCAAAAAAAGGTCTACAGATTGCCAAATGTCTACTAGGAGCAAAAATTGTCCCTAATTGAAAACCACTGATTTTTATCATAGTGAGGGATGATAGGCAGTGATTTATCAAACAAATAAATAATGTAATTTCACGTAGCAAGAAACACAATAACGGATAGAGGGTGGCAGGGAACAGTAGTGGAAAGAACAAGAGGGTTTGTAGAGGAAATTAAGCTACTGGAAAGGTCTCTCAAGGAAAGGAGACTTAAGAAGATATTGAGTGCTGTAAAGATCTAAGGGAAAAGGCATGAAGCAGAGAAATAGCGAAGGCAAAAGCCTTGGATCGGAAGAATCTTTGGCCAAGAGAGGATCCTTTATTTGCTGAAGGTTGTGCTGAACCAAGATGAAAGTCAGATCTATCTGCTTCCTGATCCTGTATTCTTTGCCTGACCCTCTATTATCTCACCTTAAGGCAAGACAACTGCAACTCATATATCACAAAGTGAAAATGTGGTGAGTTTTGCAGGAGGTAGAATGATCTGAATCCATTGCTGAGACACATTAGTGGCTGTTGATGGTTAGAAAGTCTGGGAAGTGAATAAAGCCGATGATATTAACAGAGATATAGTCAGGAAACATACATTTCTCACTACAATAACAAGAAAATTAATTGGCAAAATATTAATATAATGATCTAAATCCTTTCCCTCTTTTCCTTCCTGCCTCAGAAATATAAGCTACCAGACATGGTTTTTTTTCCCCCCAAAGAATAAGTTTTACAGGAAACCATGCTGCTTGGCATAGTAATATGAAATTAGGAGGAAAATCTTTTTATCTAATAATAATTCATCCTAAAATATAGTGTATCTCTGACACCATGAATTAAAATATGTGTTGACAAAGAGATATTGCCTTTTACACTAGGTAATATACTTATTATGGATTTATGGTTTGTACGTAATATTAAGTGGCCCAGACAGAGAGATTTCATTGAACTCTTGGGAAAGACTGTAACATATTTCCTGCTGACTTCTGTTTTCCAGGGTTCCTTATTAAGATTTATGGAATATTTAGTCTTTGATTCTTTAATTATAATTGGCAGGTGTCCCTGAAGCCGTAAAGCAATTAGGAAGCCTGTAGTTATTTTCTTAAGACAGCAGCACTGGTGGACTTGATTTTTCTAGGATGTTTATCATGTCCTGTTTCCTTTCATTGATCATTCTATATTGGATCCCTGAAGGACAGCGTCCTAGCCACGACCCATACCTCAGGGCACAGATAAAGATAAGGATCCCAGAGAATATCCAGGAAAGTTTCTTTCACAAGAGATTTGACTATCTGTGGTAAAGTTTACCACCTTACAGTATGAGCTTGTCTATATATTGTCTCTAAAATTGGAGCCTGCCTGTTTTTAAAAGCAACTACAATTTTAACTTTGTTAATACTTGAGGCCTTTATTTATCCAGCGATAGTAAAATGTTCCACACTTTAAAAGTCCTTAAAATGGGTAAAGCTCTTCTTCCTACTTTATGGAATGAAATTTTAGGCATCTTAAAAACCAACAAAAACCCAATCTATTCTTTTGACTAATTCTACAAAGGCCCTTTAATTTTTTTTTTTTTTAAATTCAGGTGGGACTTTATGTTTAGATGCTTTTCTTTCTAAAAGAGGAAGATAGCTCAACTCATCTCATTGTATTTGTTATTTATATCAATATTTTAAACTGGGCAGTATTATGATATATGCTAAATATCCTCAATGATATATTCATTTGTTCAATAAGTATTTATCACTCTCCTCCTCTGTGCCAGGTATTGTATATGTATTTGTGAATAAAAATATGGTTCCTTCCCTCATCCAGTTTACCATCTAGGAGAGAATTTTTTATTCATTTATTTATTCAATAAATATTTATTGTGTCAGGCTTGCTTCTGTTTGTATAGTGATAAACAAGACAGGCAAAGTCTTGAATTTGTAAAGTATATATTCAGTTGGGAGGCATTAAAACACAAACCAATAAATACATAATATAATGCAGAAAAATCAAAGCTTGGGATCTCAACTCCTAGAGCTACTACCTTTTTGTGAGTTTATGAATTATAAAAAATAATTTTCATTTTAAAAAATAAATGGGAAGTATGATGGTTAAAACAATTTGTCTCTAATATTTTGTACTGCTTGACTATGAAGAGGATAAAAGTGACAGATATAGGCAGCAGATATATGGGGTCGAGTAAACTATTTTAAAGACAGTAGAGCCTTGAACATATTTAAATATAAATAAAAATGAGATAGGAGGGGGGAGAGATTGAAAATAAAATAGACAAAGGCGAATCCTGGAGGGGCCAAGACTTGAGAAGTCAGGAGCTCACAGACATCTGAAGGTGCAATCATGCATGGGAAATTTCTTTCACCTATGTACTCATTCATTCATTCATTCATTTAATCATCACATCTTATTTAAATACGCATTGGGTGATATGAAAAAATAAACACTCTCTCTGCCAATGCAGAACTTACAACCTAATTTCTGAGACAAGATATATGCCTGAAAAATAACTAAAAATACATGAAAATCTAAATTGTAGTAACAACGAATGCTATGGGAATTCAGGAGAAAAGATCTCCAGAGGCTGAGGTTGCCGTCCATATAAAGTCCTCTGTGCCTACTCTTCTTGGCTTTTTATAGGCACTTGGTGAGTTGGGGATACAGACATTATTCATAGAGGAAGCTGTACTGATTTAGCCCTTGAAGAAGGAGAAGGTGTGAAAATATGACGAAAGGGCTTCCAAGATTGGGGGACAGCAAGAGCACATGCAGAAACAGCACTGGGGTTTTCTAAATTACATGTCATAGGTTAAATTGTGTCTCCTCCAAAAGATGTGTTGAAATCTTAAACCCTGAACTTCAGGCTGCAATCTTATTTGGAAATAGGTTCATCACAGATGTAATTAGCTGAGGTCAGGTCATATTGGAATGGGCTTTTAATCCAATATGACTGGTGTCATTAGAGGAAAAGAAAAAATACATAAGGAGTAGACTGCCAAGTGATGACCACAGACGAGGGGGATGCATCTCCAAGGCAAGAAATGTCAAGGGTTGCTGGTAAACACGAGAAGCTAGAAGAGACAAGGCAGAATTCTTTTCTACAGTTTTCAGAGGGATCATGGTTCAGCTAACCACTTGAGTATGAACTTTTAGCCTCCAACACTCTGAGATGACAAGTTTCTGTTGTTTAAGCCAGGCACCCAGTTCGTGGTGCGTTCTTACAGTGAACATAAAAGTGATCTTGCTTGCCACGCATGGTGCTTGGTGCTTTTCTATGTGATTTCTCTTTTCTAGGTGATCTCTTGTCAAATGAATGAAGTTTCTGAGAATAACATTGGGATGAAACTGACCTACATTATCTAATACTATATTGTAGGTATTTCTTTAGTTCTACTTAAAATATGGTAAAAGGCTCATGTCTGTAATCCCAGTACTTTGGGAAGCCAAGGTGGGAGAATTGCTTGAGCCCAGGAGTTCAAGACCAGTCTAAGCAATATAGTGAGAACCCATCTCGACAAAGAAAAAAAAAATTAGCCAGGTATGTTGGCACCCGCCAGCAGTCCCAGCTACTTGGAAGGGAGGCTGAGGTGGGAGGATCACTTGGGCCCCAGAGTTCAAGGCTGTGATAAGTGGTGATCATGCCACTGCACTCCAGCCTGGGCAACAGAGTGAGAGCCCAACTTGAAATAAATAAGTAGAAAAATAAATTAATAATGGTAAATTTATCTCAACTTTTTTGCCCTGTATAGTTATTCTAAAAGTATATTCTGGCTAAATAATAGGAAGAAATTTCTAAAAACTCTGTTAATTATTCAGATTTTATCCTAGTAACAAAAATAAAGTTTCTTTAAATTCAATAATATTATTATAATAGACGATGTGGTAGACTTTTAAAGCTATGCTTATCATAGTAAATATTTTAAAATAACAAGAAAAGTTTTTAAACATAACGTTAAACAATAAAGGCACGTATAAAAGTGTACATGTCAATTGTACTTACCATAAACACCAACACCCATATACACATACCAAAAGAGAAATGAATAAATAGAAAGACTGGAAGGAACAATGACAAAATAACAGAGTAGTTATGGCTATAGTGCCATACTTCGTCTCTTATCTTAGAATGACAGCACATTCTTTGGGATAAACAGCTTCTCATCAGTTTAAAAACAAAAAGTTAATTCTTGTTTGTCCATAATCATCGGTAAACTAGTTTCAAAGATGATTTAATGTTTGACTTCTAAAACTGAGCAGATCCAGGGGAAACATTATGGAAATGTCCTTGTTTTCGACCTCATGTATAGTATATTCAGTAATACTTTAATTAGCATTGGTCTTCTGAAAACAAAACAACCCCCTTTTACAAAGTCAGAGTTCAGAAGTGCAGAAAGCCTTGGGAGAGGTTTGGTGTCCCCAGAGTTGAGGTCACCATGCTATAAAGAGAGATGAATTGAAAGGCCATGCTCTGCTGAGATCTCCAGCTGGCCATAATTTCTACATCGCGTCTGAGGCATGGAGCTCCAGCTCTTTTCCTGTGCAAATTGAGAAGGGTGTGAGTGGCCGAACCCAACTCACCTTAAAGCAAATATAAAAGGAACTTGCTTGCCACACGTGGTGTTTTCCATGTGATTTCTCTTGCCTAGGTTATCTCTTGTCATATGAATGAAGTTTCTGAGAATAACATTGGAATTAAGTGTGCGGTAACACTCTACAGACAGCATAGCCAGACAGTCAATAGTTAATTCCAGAATAAATAAGGTATGTTTCTGTAAATTTTAGGTGAGGCCTCCCTACACCTAGCTAGCTTCATGATGGAGTTTGGCTTAAAGAGCATGTTACTATGATTTTAAAAATAAACCAGAGCAAAAAATGAGCATAGCTCTAAGTTAAACATAAAGTGCGTCCAGAGGATAAGTGGTTTCAGAGGGTGAAAGGACTGAATTTTTGAACTCATCTAGTGGACGTTATTTTATATATGGTATACCCGAGGCGTGGGGTGATGGGGGGGGTAAAATAACTCCTTAAGTTTTCTCAGAAAGTTTGTGTCAAATCCAGAATGGAACAAAGGCCTCCTGTCGCTCAGGTGACGGGTTTTTCCATTATATCATGCTCTGCTATGATGATCTGTCAGAGATATTCAAGCACAGACACAATGACTGTCAGTCAACCCGAACATAATCCACTAAGTTATGCTAATTCCCACAAAAACTAAGATGACACACAGCTGAAGGAATCCCCACTAGGATTTTGTTCCTCTAAATTTGCCCATGTATGGCAAACTCATCCTGCTCTTTGGAATCTCTTTTGTTCTCTTTATACTATTCCTATTGTCTCTAGGATTAAAGGAAGACCAAATGAGGAAAAATGAAGCAGAAATGAAAGTGGAGCTCTTTTCTACACAAGCTAGTCTTTCTGAGATGAGTATCCGTACTAAGTGAAATGAACAAGATGTGAGATGACAGGCCCTGGCAGCCAATAAGTTTCGTCAATATCAGTGCCCGGTGGAGAAGAGGAAATTTGCTTGTAGTACAATTCTGGCAACAAGGGCTTTGAGTACTCCAAAATAATTTAGCAAAACGCAAGAGTGTCATGGACTTAACGAGGCTAAAATGCAATCAAAATGTGAAAAAAAAAAATCTCCTGTTTTGAATATCCAACAACTGTTATTGCTATTATTTTCAGGTTCAATTTGTGAGAAATGCTTAGAAATACTCAAAGATGACACAAATTCTTGGTTTCTTTAGGAACACTGGCTTTTTTTGATTAGCAAAATTAATACCAGGGAAGGAAATTCTACAGGAAGAAGCTGCTATCAGGCTGCTAGCTGGAATGCTTGAATCGGTAAGGTTTTTTGTTTAGTAATCAGAGGACCAAATTTAGGGATGAGGAAACACAGGCAATTTAGATAATCTCTTAGAAAAAAATGTTCCTTCAGTGTATTCTGATTTGGTCGGGAGACTAAAGTACACTTAAGAGCATTTCTTTCTAAGCCAAACTTCTGCCAGGATTAATTTTTTTCCAAGGTATATGTTTTATTATTTAATGTAAACATTGAAAACTCTTAAAGTTGGGCGTGGTGGCTCAGGCCTGTAATCCCATGACATTGGGATTATTTGAGGCCAGGAGTTCATGACCAGCCTGAACAACATAACGAAACACTGTCTCTACAAAACATTAAAAAATTAACTGAGCATGGTGGCATGTGCCCAGCTACTCAGGAGGCTGGGGCAGGAGGATAGTAGGAGCCCAGGAGGTGGAGGCTGTGGTGAGTCATGATCATGCCACTACACTTCAGCCTGGGCAGAGAGGGAGACCCAAACTCAAAATAAATCAATAAATAAAAATACAATAAAAAATAAA
The DNA here is from genome assembly GCA_963574415.1 of Tarsius wallacei. Classification (NCBI taxonomy): domain Eukaryota; kingdom Metazoa; phylum Chordata; class Mammalia; order Primates; family Tarsiidae; genus Tarsius; species Tarsius wallacei. The sequence goes on from CAUYQG010182971.1 coordinate 52,512, forward strand.
ACTCTTCTGTGAGTCTCCAAATTTAAAACAGAATGTAAATTTAATCTATTTTATAAAGCCTAAAATTGTCAGTGTGCCATTTCAGACCCTTCTCGTCATTCAAGACTTCTCTTCCATGGCTACCTACTTAACGCTGGGATTTAATGCACATTAGACTCTCTGGTGCCCTTGGATGCAAAGTGTTCTCATACTTCCGTGCCTGGAGACACACTTCCCTCTGCCAGGAGTCCCCATCTGTCCTTTTCTGCCTAGTGACTTTTCTTTCAAAGTCCTATTCAGTTGTCTACTGTGGAAACCTCCCTAATCTGTCCAGGAAAGTCTTTCTTCCTCTGTGTGTTTGTAGCATTTCTACATGTCTCTGTGGATAGTTCCTATGATAAAAGACTTCAGTTATGTCTAAGAGTGGAGACACAAAAAACCATGGAATTATCTTTCCGAGGGTGGGCCCTTTATAGTACAGACTTCCCCTGCTAGGTAAATGTTCTAGGAACTCACTGGCATTAGTAAACCAGCTAGCGATGTTATGAGAAGCTGCGTTCAGCTTCAGTGAATCCTTTTTTTTTTTTTTTTTTTTGGAGATTCTTTCAATGCCTTTGCCCATTTCTAGATGCGTGATTTACAAGCACACCTGCCCACACCACACTGAGAGTTCAGCAGTTTTTCATCAAAAACAGCATGGCCCCACGCCCCACTCTATTCACTCAATCCTGCCCAGTGCGACTTTGTTTTGTTTCCCCAGATGAAAAAAGCCCTCAAAGGGAAACATTTTGCCGATATGGAAGAAGGTGAAACAAAAAATGGCAGAAGCACGAAAAGGCATCCACATGGACAAGTTAAAAAACGGTTTTGAGCAGAGGAAAAAGCATCTCCATGGGTGCATGGCATTAAACACAGAGTACTTTGAAGGTGACTGAAGTGTAAACATGTTAGAATAAATTCACAATTTTTTATAAATAAATTCTGGTTTTTTGGGGGTCCCCCTTGTATGTGAGTATAGATACCAGCTCAATGCATGTCACAGAGCAGGGGTCAGTGGATACTTTAAGAATGAATGTATAGAAGAATACATACACTTGTTGAAGCCCAAGCCCGAGCACGGAAAAATATGCAGGAGTGAGAGAATGCTGTGTGCTTCCTCTATGAATATGTGTAGATTTCTGCAATGAGTGTTGTCAAGCTAAAGGAAGCGTCAAAGGCAGCTTCGAAAGAGAAAAGAAGTCAAACCTCAAGGGAGGCTGGGCTCGGTGGCTCAGCCTGTCATCCCGCGCTTTGGGAGGCCAAGGTGAGTGAATTGCCTGAGCCCGCAGGTTCGAGACCTGCCTGGGCAACTTGGTGAGACCTCATCTCTACAATAAATCAAAAAAAAAATTAGCTGAGCATGGTAGCGCGCGCCTATACTTCCAGCTACTTGGAAGGCTGAGGTGGAAGGATCGCCGGAGCCCAGCAGGTCGAGGCTACAGTAGCCGGGAGCGGCCACTGCACTCCAGTCTGGGCGACTGAGACTATAACTAAAAAAAAAAAAAAAAAAAAAACCTCAAGGGAGTAGAAACAGTGTAGAAGCAGCCTTCTCACATCTTTGCCTTGAGCATGACTTCATATACAGGGTAGGATAATGGGCTGATTGCATGCACTTGAACCTTAAACCTTTTTAAAATAAAGAAAATTTCAAAGGCAGTTGGCATCACCACATTCTTTTGGTCATTGTGCTTCTTCTTTACCCCAATATGGCTCTAACCCTTTAAGTCCCTACCTAGGTTAATTGACCCCAATAACTCTTTTCTAAATATGCTCTTCCTGTAAAGAAATGTAGTAATCCCTCAGGGACTGACAATCCAATGAGATACAATATCCAAAGGTCTTTCTTTCTTTCCTTTATTTCTTCTTCTTCTTCTTAATTTTTTTTAATTTTATTTTTTGAGTCAGAGTCTCACTCTGTCTCCCAGGCTACCATGCAGAGGCATTATCATGGCTCACCAGAGTCTTGACTTCCTAGGCTCAGGTGATCCTTCTGACTCAGCCTCCAGAGTAATTGTGACTACAGGCATGTGCCACCATACCCAGCTAATTTTTGTGTTTTTTTCTTGTAGAGATGATGTCTTGCTATGTAATCCAGGATGATCTTGAATTACTGGGCTCAAATGATCCTCCCACCTCAACCTCCCAAAATGCTGGTATTACAGGTACGAGCCCCTGTGCCCAGCCTAGAAGTCTTTCTTATTAAACAAGCAGATGGGATTGTTTTACTCTGATGACTGCCTAAAACACTGCAATTAAATGTGACCATTCGGATACCTTTTGCTTCATGTAACAGAATATCCATCTAAAAGTCACTTTTCTAAACGGAGATTTATTTTTTTATCTCATGCATTAAAGAGTTCACAAGGAGGTAAGCGCTGTTTAGTTATTCAAAGCTGTCAAAGACCATAGCTATGCTCTACTTTTCATTGCTGTCTTCTAGATGTTGTCTTTTCATCTTGGCATGGGTGCTGTACTCTCTTTAGAAGCTCCTCTGGGTATGATAACAACTTTGTAAGCTAAAAATAGAAACCATCATTTTTCTATGCTATAAATAAAATCAACGTATTGTTTCTAGTTATAGTAATTAACAACAGTGCTGTCATCTACTTGAAGCTTCTAGAAGTACATACAAAACCCTTAGAAGACAGATACCCATGGACAGTTTTACAAATTATTGTGTTTCTGTTAGAATGGTTATAACAAAACAAGACATAGAAATCTGAATGTATTTTTTTTCTGAGTCGGGGTCTCACTCTGGCTTTGAGGACAGGGTGCAGTGGCACAATTGCAGCTCACCACAGCCTTGATGTTCTGGGCTTAGGCGATTCTTTTGCCTCAGCCACCAGAATAGCTGGGACTACAGGCATGTACCACCACGCCCAACTCATTTTTTGATTTTTTGTAGAGTGAAGTCTCATGATGTTACCTAGGCTGGTCTCAAACTCCCAGGTCCGAGCAATCCTCACTCTATGGCCTCCCAAAGTGCTAGGATTACAGACATGGACCACTATGCCTAACTGGGAATCTGAACTTTTTATACATCAACTATCATAAAGCCCTAAAGACAGTAGGTCCATAATAAATATTTTTATTTATGTTCACTTTGCAAACATAAAAGATAATGTTGACTGTTGTTATGTGGGCAGGAGATAATTTAACTTTTATAAAAGAATCTAAAATTGTACATCAGGATAGATTTACTTATAATATGAAAGTTAGGTCTGAACTGCTTGTATTGTTATGACAAAAGTAATAAGAAATTTGTTTTAATAAAAGTTTCTAAAATATTTAAAATCTTTTTTTTACTTCAAATTTTCCAAAGAATTTTCAAGATCAAAATCTAAAGTCAATGATTATAATAAATTAAAATAAATCAGTAAAGATGTTTAATGAGTTAATTCTCAAATGTTTAAAATCTACTCCACTTATTTTTTAAGGGAAGTTTTTGAGAAGATGAAGCCAGACTGGCAGAAAGTTCTTTTAATTTCCTCCAGTGTAAACATGAAGCCTCACTTGGTTCCTTCCCCTTTACTCTGAGAAGGCATGTTTGTTTTCTTCTTCCTGCAGAGACAAAACTTAAAGTTAATGACCATTCACAGCTTGAAAGAACAAGACCTTCCCTTCTTCATAAGTCTTTCTTCCCAAGAGGTATGCCTCTTGCTTTAATAAATTGATGCTTTAACCCTACTGATTTTTTAAAATTTGGTTCAAAGGCAAAGAGTAGAAAGTCAAAACCCAACAGGCTATAGTATTTTTTTGATATGTAAGAAATTTGTCATCATAAACATATATTTCACCAGTGATAGTTAATCCATTCCCCCATAAACAAAATCATAGAAAGGAAATGATAGTTAATAAAGTATATTATTAATGCAGGGATTTTAAGCACTTCTCATTAAGAAAGATAAAACAAAGATATGTTGTAATGAAAATCAAACCATAAGGTCTATGATCCTTCACTTGAATCTGGACTGGCTTTAGTCATTTGTTTGCAACTCAAAGAAGTGAGGCTGGATGACTTTGAAGGTGAGATCATGAGAGGTCATGCAATCTTTGCTGGTTCTTTTGGGGATGCTTACTCTGAGGGAATTCAGCTGTCATGTAAGGAGTTTAGCTATCTAGAGACTACCGTGGAGACGGGTCACATGTGGGCACTCTGGCCAACATCAACTGCCAGCCATGCAAGCGAGCCATCTGGACATTCAGCTCAGTCAAGCCTTCAGATGACTGGGACCCCAGTAAACAGCTGACTGCCACCACATGAGGGACTTTAGGTGAGAACTGTCTGGCCAATTTTTCCCCGAATTACTGACATATATCTCATAAACCCATTCAGATGTCTTAAGTTATTAGTTTTAGAGAATTACTTATCCTTCTGAATCAAAGCCATTAAATTTTTTTGTTGTTTTAAATCAGTTTTACAAGAAGGAAAAGTTGTAAACAAATTTGTTCAAAAGATACCTTTCAGTAAATAAAGACAGCTCACAGGGGTCTTAATTTAGTCTTTACTTTTAATTTGGCTTATGTTTTCAGGGAGGAGGAATCTGTGGCAGGTATTGTTTTTGGGTGTACAATTTAATCCCAGGGGATAGCAAATCTTCAAAGTAGTTGTGACCTAGCCATAAGGAAGAATATTGTCTGCTTTCCTGAGTATCCTCTATGTGAGATAAGACAGGGCCAAACATAAACATAAGTGCCCATTAAAAGAGAGGCTTCCATTCTTTTAAAGTAAATTTATACAATTTATTTTAAAAGTTTTAATAATTTGTCTAAGTTCAAATATTGTTAGACAAAACACGAAGTTAAGCCCAAATTCTAGAAGAAAATAGTAGAAAAAATAAAAGGGCCGGGCTCGGTGGCTCAGCCTGTAATCCCACGCCTTTGGGAGGCTGAGTTGAGTGGATTGCCTGAGCCCGCAGGTTCGAGACCCGCCTGGGCAAGCAAGGCCTCATCTCTACAATAAATCAAAAAATTAGCTGGGTGTGGTAGCGCATGCCTGTAGTTCCAGCTACTCGGAAGGCTGAGGCGGAAGGATCGCCGGAGCCCAGCGGGTCGAGGCTGCGGTGGCCGGGAGCGGCCACTGCACTCCAGTCTGGGCGACAGAGTGAGACTCTAACTCAAAAAAAAAAAAAAAAAAAAAGAGGGAAGAGGAGACAGTCTGGGAAAACTTTGTGAACTGTCGGGAAAATTATTAAAAATGTTGGACATCGCTGAAAGACGCTGCTGAGTGTTCCTTCAGTGCAGTGCTGAGCTTAACCTTTGATTAATTGCTTTTCTACTGACTGGGTTATTTTCAGAACTAGGCTGGGGCAGAGGTTAACTTGGGAATTTTGTCTGTTGAGGATGTAAAAAATTTTGCCTAATGGAAAAGACAATCCCAAAAGTTTATTACAGTTTATTGCCATACTGGGCATTAAGCAGGTTTGCATTTAACCCAGCAATCCAATCCCAACATTCCTTTCTTAAATTGCCCATAAATACCTTGCTTCTCAAGTCCTTATTTGACCTGGTTTCATCTAGTTCCTCATTAATTAATGAGTTTAATAAGATTTTTGACACATGTTCACTCCATATTTGCAAGAAAGCTGTAATTTACATTTTTGAAAATTATACATTAAAGAACTTTAATGAACCACCTGGCATTTGAGAAGAAGAAGATTTGTAATTTAGCACACAGAGACATTCATGCTAGAAATCTGAAAATTTTTCCTGATATTGTCTTCTCCCTACATATCTATCAAGCACAAAATATCTGGTAAACGCTAAGATATTTTTTCTTCTCATAGTTATAGTAGATACATTTATATTCCAGATTCTAGACTTAGTAAATTTGTGTTTGAATCCTAGTTCTACCACTTACTAGTCACGTGAAAATACCTTAACCTTTTAAAGCTCCAGTATCTTCATATATACATTTAAAAAAAATTATTCCTATTTCATAGGACTGCTACAAAAAAAATTAAGTACAAAGTATAAAAAGTATCAGCACTCAGGACATAGTAAATGCTCAATTTTTTATTAGTACTCTCTCCATCTCCACTGCCACCATCATTCCATATCTAGGCTGCTATAATTCCCTGTATCCGTCTTCCTGCATCCACAATGGACTCCTCAAGTCTGCCATACAGAAGCTAGACACATTGAGAAAAATATTATTGATATATAAGAGTTGTACATATTTTTAGGGAGCATGTGATATTCTGATACCTGTATACAATGTGAAGCGATCAAGTCAGGGTGACAGGATATCCATAACCTAAAACAATTACTTTTCTTTGTGTCGGGAACGTGACAATTCTTCTCTTCCAGTTCTTTTGAAATATGTGATGAATTACTGTGAGCAATAATTTTCCTACTGTACTATCAAATACTAGAAGCTATTCCTTCTTTCTGTCTTCTTTTCATTCGACTTCCCTTTTCTTCCTCTTCCTCCCTTCCTTCCCCAGCCTCTGATAACCACCATTCTACCCTCTAACTCCTTGAGAGTCACTTTTTTAGCCTTCACATTGAATGAGAATATATGCAATACTTCTTTCTGTGCCTGGCTTGTGCCACTTAACATAAAGACCTCCGGTTCCATCCACATGGCTACAAATGCAAAGGATTTCATTCTTTCTTTATGGCTGAATAATATTCCATTAGATATATACATCACATTTTCATTATCCATTCCCATCTTTCACCATATACAAAAATCAACTCAAAATGAATTAAAGACTTAAATGTAGCCGGGCTCGGTGGCTCAGCCTGTAATCCCGCACCTTGGGAGGCTGAGGTGAGTGGATTGCCTGAGCCCGCGGGTTCAAGACCCGCCTGGGCAGTTTGGCGAGACCTCATCTGTACAATAAATCAAAAATTAGCCGGGCGTGGTAGCGCGCGCCTGTAGTTCCAGCTACTCGGAAGGCTGAGGCGGAAGGATCGCCGGAGCCCAGCAGGTCGAGGCCGCGGTGGCCGGGAGAATGCCACTGCACTCCAGTCTGGGCGACAGAGTGAGACTCCAACTCAAAAAAAAAAAAAAAAAGACAACTATTGAATTTCAAAGTGCCTCATTTTTTAAGTTACTTATCCAAATTTCCCTTGAAACATCTTCCTAGCAAAATAAATACTTCACCAATACCTACTCATTCTGACCATTTTAAACTTTATTTAAGACTCTCACATACATAGTCTGTAAAATTGAAACCTCTTTCCTGTTTCCTAGCCACGTAGTTCTTTTCCCCAGAGGAAACTGCTGCTAGCAATTTCTAGCATGTTTTTATAAACTAGAGAACCATAATAATATAGAAAGTAGAAAATTGGGTTTAAAAAAGTCATTCACAATCCTATTTTTGAGGCAGGTAGATTTGAAATTTTAGTTTTGTTCATGTTCCTCTAAGTAGAAGGTCTAAAAATGCTTTGCCATTAGAGGATGTTTATCAGGATATTATCTGGCATTCATGTCTGTTTGGCATATATTTTTCCAAAAATATTATTCTCTGAAGATCAAATATAGTAGATCCAAAAATTGAAAATCTCTGGGAATGACTGTTAGCAACAATTTTGAAGATACAGAGGGCTGTCAGTTGTACCAGATTTTTTAAATGATTGATGTTCATAGCAACCAAAATCTGACTTCAGCCCCTAAGCCATTGATCATGTAATAACCATTGTAGTTGCCTTTAGTACAAAGGGACTGGATTTGTGTATGTTAAACACAGATTTTGAGTTGTTTACTAAACAGCCTTTTAAAACAAATATATATATATATTTTCTCTTGGGACATTATTAAGAATAACTGCATATTGTGTGGTAAGTTTAAAAATATCTAAATTTAGTTCTTTGGCTGAATACATCAGCATTTGTACAGAAGAGAATTTTACTTAAGCTGATTTTGACTTGGGTTTATATAGAATCAACATATTTAATTCTATAGCTATTTTGAAAACTCAGTTGTCATTTCTGTTTAACACAAAAGGGTACTGGACTGAAGCAGAGTTTCCTGAAATGTTCACAAAATATAGAGAATTGTATATTTTAATTCACTCTGCATGTCAGTTTTTCAGAAGTCCGTTTAATTCCACTCATTATGCACCATTCAAATCCACATTCTGCCGTTGCCACCTTCTACTTGTTCATGTTCAGTCCACATATTGTTTGACGTCGCTAAGGCAGAAGAACACAGGACCTGTCTGCATCAAACCAATTTTACCTATAAATATAACTAGCCTGGAAAACTCAGTATAAGGAAAGTGAAGGAGGAAATTGAGTAACAAATGGCTTTTAGGCTAATTGCCTAATATTCTTTCTGCTTACTTTCATATTTTGGTGACCTTTACTTATATTTATAGATAAATATTAGTTTACCTATAACTTAAAGCTTTTTAGTAACAATATTAAATGTTTTCCAGTAGATATTTATCACATTGCCATCTTAAAATAAACAGTGATATGTAAATCTTTTTATATATCATTTTATTTATTTTTTTGGAGTTATACATGCACATAATTCAAAGCGTCAAATACTTGTACAAGGCTTGTTACAGATTAGAGTAATCCTCTACCTCCCTCACTATCCCCATTTTCCCTCCCTTGAGGCAATTACTTTAAACTCCTAAGTGATTCTTACGGTATTTATCTCTTTTTCCCTAAACAAGTTAGACATTTTTTGATCTTTCAGTTTTAGGTGTTAACTGTTGACTTTCCATTATGGAATATGAGAATTTAGCTATCACTTCTTGAACTGTTCTGTTCTCCCCCCCCCAATCTCACACCTGAATGTTTTCTGATCCCCCCACATCATCTGAGTATTGTTATTTCATAATTGTGTTAGATCATTACTTGGAGTTCACTGAGCTTCTTAAATCTGTGAATTTATGTCTTTAACCTTGTTTGGGAAGGTTCTGGCCATTATTTCTAGGAAGCTTGGGATTGTTTTTTCTTTTTTTTTCCCCAAAGTGCTCATATTACACATATGAGCCACCATGCCTGGCCTTAATTTTTATATTTTTTGTAGAGACAAGGTCTCGCTATGTTGCTTAGCCTGATCTAGAACTCTTGGGCTCAAGCAATCATTCTGTTTCAGCCTCCCAAAATGCTGGAATTGCAGGAGTGAGTCACTGCACCTGGCCCTTTTTTGTTCTCTTAATTTGACCTTAGCATCTTGCATCTTGTTTCTTGTTCTTTCTTCATGGATGCACTATTTTAGTAATATTCTTTTTTTGTTTTTGTTTTTTTTTGAGTTGGAGTCTCACTCTCACTCTGTCGCCCAGACTGGAGTGCAGTGGCCGCTCCCGGTCACCGCAGCCTCGACCTGCTGGGCTCCAGTGATCCTTCCGCCTCAGCCTTCCGAGTAGCTGGAACTACAGGCACGCACTACCACACCTGGCTAATTTTTTGATTTATTGTAGAGATGAGAGCTCGCCAAGTTGCCCAGGCGGGTCTCGAACCCACGGGCTCAGGCATTCCACTCACCTCAGCTTCCCAAAGCGTGGAATTACAAGCTGAGCCACCGAGCCCGGCTAGTAATATTCTTATCAATACTTAGTAAGAAACTTTTTTTTTTGATTTTGGTGGAATGTATTTATTATGTATGTGTGACTAGTCTTCCCCCAATCCATCATCTCAACCAATGTAATGGTTAGAAAACAATCTCTTAAATAAGATCTTTAGAATACATCATGTACTGGAGCACTAGCATCTTTAATTGCATGTCGTAGACTGAGAAGATTGGTGAGAGATGGTGTAGTTAGTTGAATGTCTTCTCTAATTTGAGATGAAGATACAAGGTTCTAAGAGGCAGAGGCCGAAAGTTTTTTTAAACCATCAGATGCCAATTTGAAGTAATTGCTTTAATAGAGTGCAGGTTTGGAGTGTTGATCCAATTGGTCTGTCTTGCATGGAATTCTTAGCGTCTGGCAGTTCATCTAGCAGTTTATTTTTTGTTTTACAAACTCATTGCAGTGATCAACCATTTATATAGATCTTTGCACACTCATCTAAGACAAATCAAATATACATATTTAAGCCTTTTGATTGTCAAGTAGCCTTCCAGAAAGTATGCATCCATCACATTCCTACTAGCTCTATATGAAAGTACCCACCAACTTTTTTTCTATCCTGTACTCTGGAAGTAGTGGGAGTTTTGTTTCACCTTCCTGAGGGCAGAATGTCTATATAAATTATTTAGACATTTTCTGCTGGAAGGTCTATCTCTTCTCCATTTATTTATTCAGTCATTTATTTATATCAATATGGACTCATGAATATTTATTTTATACTTTGGGTTATAATCTAATACTATTTTATTGCTCAAATTGTTCTAGCTTTGGCCATTGGGAGCTCTTTGGTTTGTGCATTATCTTTTTCAATCTAAGGACATAAATGATAAAGTTTTTTGTTTTTTTTTTTTTTTTTGTTAGATAAGCAAACTTAAACCCAGGCTGGAGGGCAGTGGTATGCTCCCGGCCACCGCAGCCTCGACCTGCTGGGCTCCAACAATCCTTCCGCCTCAGCCTTCCAAGTAGCTGGAACTACAGGTGCCCGCTACCACGCCCGGCTAATTTTTGATTGATTGTAGAGATGAGGTCTCTCCAAGTTGTCCGGGTGGGTCTTGAACCTGCGGGCTCAGGCAATCCTCTCACCTTGGCCTCCTAAAGTGCTGGGATTACAGGCTGAGCCACTAAGCCTGGCCTGTTTTTTTTTTTTTAATAAACTTTTTTTTTTTTTTTTTGAGTCAGAGTCTCACTCTGTCGCCTGGGC
>CAUYQG010182975.1:0-11263 GCA_963574415.1 Tarsius wallacei
AGTTCTGTTTTAAAGTTGTTTAATGAGAAGCTTTATAGTTTTGTAATTTTGAGATTTTATATTGGCGGGTTGCAGGGACTGTTTTTTACAGGGTAGCATCATTGTGTTGGGATAATGTTGTTTTGGGTGGAAATAGTCTCCACCCTTAGAGAGAACATTAGCCAAGCATGGAGAAGAATACTAAAACTTAAGCATCGTTTTAACATCACAAAAAATCCATGTAATTTGTTGTAAGTGATTTGTTTTTTCTGTTTGTTTTTTTTTGTTTTTTTTTTTGTTTTTTTGAGTTGGAGTCTCACTCTGTCACCCAGACTGGAGTGCAGTGGCTGCTCCCAGCCATCTCAGCCTCGACCTGCTGGGCTGTGGCGATCCTTCCACCTCAGCCTTCCAAGTAGCTGGAACTACAGGCGTGTGCTACCACGCCCGGCTAATTTTTGATTTATTGTAGAGATGAGGGCTCACCAAGTTGCCCAGGCAAGTCTCGAACCCGCGGGCTCAGGCAATCCACTCACCTCAGCTTCCCAAGGCGCGGGATTACAGGCTGAGCCACCGAGCCCCGCGACATAAGTTTTTATATTCCTCCGTAATGTTCTCTTTACTGAGCACAGTACTGAGTCGGAAATTAAAAAACTTTCAGCAAGAGTCAAGTGGCTTTTCTTAATAAAACAGGCCTCACTGTTTTTAAGCCGGACCTGGTCACCTTTTTGGAGCACAGTAAAGAGTCCTGGAGTGTGAAGAGAAAGGAGACAGTAGCCTAACACCCAGGTAGGCGGAAGTGAATGAAGCACATGCACAGGTCCAAAAGTCAAAAACGAAGCCAGGCCTTGAAGTGTGGAATGGGAAGCTCTGCTTTAATGGAAATGATTTTTGAAAAGCCTGAGTTTCTATTGCCATCACAGAGGAACATCTTCTGTCTCATGCTCTTAAGTTATCTGAAGATTTCCCCCTTCTTTCTGTGATCTTCCCTCAAGTTCACAATGAAGTCAAAGTTTTCCCTTGTCCTGTGAGGGCCCCATAATCTGACTGCCCTTTTGATTGGTGGGGGAGCAGTCTGAGAAAATTTGCATATTTCTAACTTCCTTGTGTTATGCCATATTTTAACTTCTGTTTTTGCCTCATGTCAGAAGTGTGTGAGAAGGTTGATGGACAGTAGAATTTGACTCAGAAGTAACAGGATACTGAAAACAGATGTAAAATATTTCATAGTTTAGCAATTTCCAACCCTACAGAGGTTCCCCAGGTGATTCTATAGAAATAGAGGTTTAGTAATTTCATCAGAGCCCAAAGAATCTCCCTAAATAAAAGAAAATCTAACCCCATGTTTCACTTCAACATTTCATTTTATCTAGTCTGAATTAAGATTAGAAATTTAAATTCCATATGCACAAATTTTGCAAGTGTAAAATAATGTAATCTATATACTAATCATACAGAGTTCTTTTTTTTTTTTGAGTTGGAGTCTCACTCCATCACTCAGGCTGGAGTGCAGTGGCATGCTCACGGCAACCCCAGTGAACAACCCACTGTGCTCTGGCAATCCTTCCGCCTCAGCCTTCCAAGTAGCCAGAACTGTAGGCACGTACTACCACACCCAGCTAATGTAGAGATGTGGTCTCTCCAAATTGCCCAGGCTGGTCTCGAACTCGTGGGCTCAGGCAATACACTTGCCTCAACCTCCCTAAGTACTGGAATTACAGACTGAACCCTGAGCCCGGCCACCATATAGAATTCTTAACTAAGGAAACGTCTATGGGGAGCTTAGAACTTTGCCCAGTACATAATAAACTCTCAACTGTTACCTTATATCTCAAAACTATCATTTTATAATTTTGTCTGGGTAAGTGTGAAGTTTACTGAGAATGTGTCTGTATCTTCTAAATGAAAGTTAGTATTCTTTGACCAACCGCTCCTCATATTTATCACCTCTCAGATGTTGGCACTCACCATTCTCTTTTCTATTTCTGTGAACTCTACTTTTTTAGATTATACAAATAACTGACCTTATACAATATTTTTGTCTTTTTTTGATTCCTAGAATAGTCATCTGATTCATCCATCCATATTATCAAACTGGCAGAATTACCTTCTTCCTTATGGTTGAATAATAGTTAGGTGTATATTGTGAATAATTGTCCATGAACATAGGGGTGCAGATATCTCTTTGACATAGTGATTTCACTTCCTTTGGATATATGCTCAGGAATGAGATTGAAAGTTTGAGCTGGGTGTGGCTTATGCCTGTAATCCCAGCACTTTGAAAAGTGGAGGCGAGAAGATTGCCTGAGCTCAGGGATTTGAGACCAGCCTGAGCAACATGGTACAACCTCGTTTCTACAAAAATCAAAAGATCAGCTGGGCATGGTAGCATATGCCTGTGGTTCCAGTGAGTTGGAAGGCTGAGAGGTGGAAAGATTGCCTGAGCCCAGTAGGTCGAGGCTGTGGTGGTCATGAGCATGCCACTGCTCTCCAGCCTGGGTGACAGAATTAGACTCCGACTCAAAAAAAAAAAAAGAGAATGGATGATGCATCTTTTTTTTTTTTTTTTTTTTGAATCAGGGTTTTACTTTATAACCCACACTGGAGTCCTGGCATGATAATGGCTCACGGTGGGTTTGACCTCCTGGGCTCAGGTAATCTTGCTTCAGCCTCCTGAGTAGCTGAACAGGTGGCATGCACTACCATGCCTGGCTAATTTTTAGATTTTTTTGTAGAGACACAGTCTCTCTATGTTGTCTAGACTGGTCTTAAACTCCTTGTCTCAAGCAATCCTCCCACTTTGGCCTCTTAACGTGCTGGGATTACAGGAGTAAGACAGTTCACCTGGCCTTATTTTTCATTTTCTGATGGTGCTCTGTATTGTTTTCTGTAATGATTGGATCAATTTATATTTCCACCAACAGTGTACAAGGATTTCCTTTTTCTTACACCTTTGCCAACATTTGTTATCTTTTGACTCTTTGATAATAGATTTATCATGTGTGAAGTGATATATTACGGTTTGACTTGTATTTCTCTGATGTTTAATGACATTGAGCAACTTTTTATAAATGTGTTTGCCACTTGTATATCATCTTTGGAGAAATATTTACTCAGGTCCTTTGCACATCTTAAAATCAGATTTCTTTTTTTCCCCCCATTGAGTTGTGTGAGGTCCTTGTATATTTATTTTGGATGTTAAACTCTTATCACATATGTTTTTGGCCATTCCTTTGGTTATGCTTTCATCTTGTTCTTTGTTTCCTCTGCTGTGCAGAAACGTTTTAGTTTGATATAGTCCCATTTATTTTCATTTTTTGCTTTTGTTGCTTGTGCTTTTTTTGGTGTGATATGTATTCAAAAAATCATTACCAAGACTAATGTAAAAGGGATTGTTCTCTCTGCTTTCTTCTAGAAGTCATAGTTTGTGATCTTACTTTAAATGTTTTTCCTTTTTGATTTATTTTTTGTATATTATATAAATGTTCGACTTTATCATTTTGCTTATGGATATTCACTTTTTTAGCATTATTTTTTGAAGAGACTTTACTTTCTTTTTTATGTGCAGCTTGGTGCACTTGTCAGAGATTAGTTGACAGTTTACACATGGCTTTATTTCTTGTTACTCTGTTCTGTTTCCTTGGTCCGAGTATCTGTCCTTATTTCAGTACCGTGCTCCCGATTAGCATAGCTTTGTAATAGTTTGAAATGAAGAGGTGTGATGCCCAAAACATTGTTCTTTTTTCTCAAGATTGCATTAGTTACTTGGGGTCATTTGTAGTTCTATAGAAATTTAAAAATTTTTTGTTTTTCTGTGCAAAAGACCAGTTGACTTTTAATAGGAATTACTTTGGATCTGTAGATGGCTTTGTGTAGTCAGGACATTTTCTCAATATTGGTTTTTTTTGGCTGAAACAGTAGACACTGGGGACTCCAAAAGGAAGGAAGTAGAGGGGAGTGAGGTTTTAGAAATTACCTATTGGGAACTGTGTTCACTATTTGAGTGATGGATTCACTAGAAGCCTAAACCTCTGAATTACTCCCTATACCCATGTAAGAAATTTGCAAATGTAGCTCATGAATCTAAAATTGAATAAAGTGGTTTTTTTTTCATTTACTTGTTTCTTCTATTACTTTCATCATTGTCTTATAGATTTTCTGAATGAACCTTTTCATTCTTTGTTAAATAGAGTCATAAGAATTTTATACATTTTTGGTTTTTTTCTTTTTTTTGAGTTGGAGTCTCTGCCACCCAGGCTGAATTGCAGTGGCATGCTCATGGCCACTGCAGCCTTGACCTACTGCCTTGACCTACTTACTGGGCTCAGGTGATCCTTCTTCCTTAGCCTTCCAAGTAGCTGGGACCACAGGTGTGTACCACCACACCAGGCTAATTTTATTTTTCAGGTCTCACCCAGTTCCCCAGGCTTGTCTTGAACCACTGGTCTCAAGCAGTTCTCTTGCCTCCGCCTCCCAAAACGTTGGTATTACTGGCGTGAGCCACCATGCCTAGCCAGAATTTTATACTTTTTGATACTATTGTAAGTGAGATGCTTAACTTTTTTCTCAGTGTTTCTTGTTAGCATATGAAAATGCAGCGATTTTTGTATGTTAATTTTGTGGTTTTGGCATTACAGAATGGGTTTATTAGCTCTAACTTTTTCTTTTTGTATAATCTTTAGGGTTCTTGTATGTATGAAATCACCTCATCTACAAGCAGAGAGAATTTCTCTTTTTTGTTCTCTCAGTACTGTGTTGAACAGAAGTGGTAGAAATGGGGTATTCTTGTCTTGTTCCTAATACTACAGAAAAAACTTTTAGCATTTTACTGTTGTGTATACTGGTACCTGAGGGCTTGTTATATAAGGCCTTTATTATGTTGATATGCATACTTTTGTATGTGTATTATTTCTAATTTTTATAAGATTGTATTAAATTTTGTGAGATGCTTTTAATAAACCTTTGTGATGACCATATTGTTTTTATTCTTTACTTTGTTATTGTGGTAGTATATTATTTTTATTGATTTGTGTATGTGTTGAAACATCCTTGCATCACACAGATAAATCCTACTTGATCATGGTGTATGATCTTTTGAATATGTTGAATTTGGTGTCTAGTATTTTGTTGAGAACTTTTGCTTGTATCTTCATCAGGGACACGGGCTTGTGGTTTTCTTTTTTCACAGTAGCTTCATTATGTGGGTAATTAGGCCTTGTAAAATGAGTTTGGAAGTATTTTCTCCTTTCATGTTGTAGAAGAGTTTGGGAAAAATTGACACAAATTCTTTTATAAGTGCTTGATAAAATCCACTCATGAAGTCATTCAGTTGTGTACTATTTTGAATTGGGAGATTATTGGTTAGTACTTCAATCTTCTTTATTATTGATCTGTTTAGTGATTCTATTTTTTCATGATTTATCTTGGTGGAGTATTTGTTTCTAATAATTTATTTTGATTTATCCAATTTAGTTGTCATTATTGTTCTTTATAGTTTTTTTTTTTTTTGTAGTTCTGTGGTATCAATTGTATTGATTTGTGTTTTTAAAATTTTTTTGAGACTTTCATTTTTTCCCCTAGGTTAATCTAGCCAAAAGTTTTTCAATTTTGTTTTCTTTTAAAAGCTCAGCTCTTAGTTTCTTTATTATCTATCTTTCTAGCCTCTATTTAGTCTCTTTTGCTCTCTTATTTCCTTAATCATACTAATGTCAGGATTTTCTCATTCAACTTTTTTGGGTACTACAGATGGGTTGTTTTGAAATTTTTCTTCCCTTAATATAGGACTTTATTATTATAAACTTCTGTCTTAGAACTGCTTTTTTGCATCTCAGAAATTTTGGTTTATTATGTGTCCAATTTCATTTGCCTCAAGATACTTTTTGATTTTCCTTTTGGTTTCTTCATTTTCTCGTTGATTATTTAGTGGCATGTTGTTTAATATTCATATATTCTGAGTTTTCCAAGTTTTCTCCTTCTGTTGATTTCCAGTTTTATCCTGTTGTAATCAGAAAGCAACATGGTATAATCAGAATCTTTTTAAATTGTAAAAGACTTGTTTTGTGATTTTTTTTTGGGGGGGGTTGTTGTACGATGTATCCTGGAGAATATTCCATGTGTTCTTAAGAAGAATGTGTATTCTCATGCTGCTAAATGAAATGTTATATTTATGTCTGTTAGGTCCACTTAGTCTCGGACCTAGCATGCGTATATATAAGTTAGTGTTATACAAGGATATTGTTTTCTTACTAGATTTCTGTCTGAATGAGCTATTTATTTTTTAAATAGGATATTGAAGTCCTCTATTATTGTATTTTTGGTCTCTCCCTACAGTTGTTAATGTTACATGTTTTAGTATTGGGTACACATATATTGTTAATTGTTATATCCTCTTGACACATTAGCCATTTTATTATTATATAGTGAATATCTTAGACTCTTATGACATATTTTGCCTGGACATCTATGATATCTAATATGAGTATAACCACGGCTGCACTCTTGGTTATCATTTGCATAGAATATCCTTTTCCATCTTTTCATTTTTAGTCTATGTTTGTTCTTAATCAAAAGTGATTCTCTTTTAAGCAGTATATTAGATTTTTTTAAAAAAATTCACTCAGATTCTTGGTTTTAGTTTGTTTTATGCTGCTATAACAGAATACCACAGACTGAGTAATTTATAAAGAATAGAAATTTCTTTGGCTTATAATTCAGGAGTCTGGGCAAGCAAAGAGCATGGCACTGGCGCACTGACATCTGGTGTAGTTCTTTTTGCTGTATAATAAAATGGCCAAAGACATGAAGAAGAAAGCTCCCTTTTATAACTGACCCACTTGTGACAATGAACCCATTCTTATAATAAGCAAATTAATCTGTTTATGAGAGAACAGCTCTCATGGCCTAATCACATAAAGGTCCCACCTCTTAATTCCATTACAAAGGCTATTAAATTTTAACCTAAATTTTAGAAGTGACATTCAGTCTATAGCACTATGTGTTTATTGGAATTTAATGTTTGTATATGTAATTATTGATAGATAAGAAATTTCTATTGTAATGTTTTCTGTTCATTTTATAGTTTTTGTTTTTTTTTCTCTTGTGCTGTCATTGCTTTTTTGCTTTTTCTTGTTTTGTTATACACTTTGATTAATTTCTCTTTTTAAAAATCTACATTTTTTAGTGGTTTTCATGACACTTACATAAAACATCTATAAACATTAAGATGATAATTTAATTTCAGTGCATAGAAGTACTCTGCAATATTCCTCTCTTCTACTCATTTTGTGTCATATCATATGTTAGATTTTTTATATTATATGTCCATTAACAAACTATTGTAGCTATACTTATTTTTAATACTTTTGTACCACTTTTACTAGAGTAAAAAAATGATTATCTACTACCATTATAGTATTAAAATATTGAATTTCACTTTGTATTTACCATTTCCAGTGAGATTTGTGCTTTTATATGTCTTTATATTGTTAGCATTTCATCATTTCAACTTGAAGAATTCCCTTCAACATTTCTTGCAAGGCAGATTTAGTAAGAATTGTCTCATCTTTTTCTTGCAGGGGTTGGGGAGTGGGAATGTCTTGATCTCTCTTTTATTGGATCTTCTTAGTTGTCAGGTTGTTTTGTTTTGTTTTGTTTACTTGTCAGCACTTTGAATATGTGGTCTTATTCCCACCTGGCCTGCAAGGTTTCTTTTGAAAAATCTTCCAGTAACATTCTAAAAGTTCACTTATGTGTGAAGAATTCTTACTGTTTTGAAGATTCTCACCTTATCTTTGAAGTTTGATACTTTAATTATAATGGGTCCTGGGACAATCACCTTGTCTTTGAAGTCTTATGCTTTAATTATAATGGGTCTTGGGAACCTGGATTTTCATATTCTTTCCAGGAGTTGGGGATTTATAATACATACATCATAACTTCCAATAATTTTTTTTGCCTTTTATCTCTCTGTTCCACCTGAAAATTCGAAAATATGTTTATTTGTTCACTATCATGCTTTTCTTACTCTTTTTTTTTCCTTCTAATTGATTCCTTTTAAATAACTTGCCTTTGAGTTTGCTGATTTTTTTCCCCCCTGCATAAATGAGTCTCCTGTTAAGCCTTTGTGTTAAATTTTTCAGTTCTTTAAGAGACAGAATATTGCTTTATCACCTAGGCTGGAGAGCAGTGGTGCAGTTATAGCTCACTGCCACCTTAAATCCCTGGCACAAAGTGTTCCTCTTTTTTCAGTCTCTTAAAGTGCTGGGATTATAGGTGTGAGCCACTGCATCTGGCCCAAGTTCTGTCATAGTTTACTTGAGGTTCTATTTTAGGGTTTTTATTTCTTCTATTAAAATTATCATTTTCCTTATGTATTGTTTCATGAATTTTATTGGATATATTATCTGTTATTTTGCATCTTATTGAAAATATTTAAGATGATGATTTTGAAATTTTTCTTAACCAGTTCTCAGATCTCCATTTCTTTAGAGATAGTTACTAGAGCTTTATTAGTTTCCTTTGATGGTTTTATGTTTGCCTAATACTTTATGATCTGTGTGGCCTTAGATTTATATCCCTGAATCTGAAGGAGCAAATACTTCTTCTAGTTATAGACTAGTTTGGGGAGCTAAACACCTTCTCCTTTTGAGTTCCTGGGCTGATGAAATTTCCACTAAGATTGTAGTTGAGTGTGTTGGAGCCAGGTCACATGACTGTGACTGAGTCTACAGTGGCTTCCATGGTTGCCATTCCTATTACTGGGGCACCAGACAGTTGTGGATCCTGTCCATTTCCTGCGAGACAGAACTTTTCTTGGAATTTTGATTAGCAGGACTGGTGCTGAGATAAAGAAATGCCATTATTTTTGTAGATAGGGTACTGATAGAATGGATATAGACAGGAGTCTTTGAGAGTGCTCTCACCTAGTCATTGTCTAGGTCCCTGGATAGGCAGGACTGACCATTTGACCACAACAGAGAGGGGCTGGAACAGAATCATAGGACTGCTGTGGGACACACAGCTGAGACCAAAGTCTTAGCTCTGTCTCTGGGTTCATGGTATGTCTCCCTCTGGGTTTCTGGGTAGGCAGGACTGTTCCTAGACACTGGCTTACAGAGATTGGAGCTGAGTTACAGGACTGTTCGAGATTCACAGTGAAACTGGTGTTAACAGACCTGCTTTCATGGGCATAGATGTTTGGGCTTTTAAGCAGGTCCCAGGTTGAGCACAACTGCTCCTAACTGTGGCTGTATGTATCCGGAGCCAGGTTACCAGGTGCTTCAAGAAGCACATTGAGATCAATGCTGACAGTCCTACCTCTTCGGGCATAGGTGGATGTTTTCCCCTGAGTGGTCCTGATGGCCAGAACTTGTTCTGGATCGTGGCTGCAAGGTGAAGAAGGTGGGCTTTGCCAGATTCAGGGGCCACAGACAGAACCCATGTCTGTAGGTCTGTCCACTGAGACTCAGACATGTATGAATCCTCTTAAGTGTCTTGGCAGATAGTTCTACTGGCAGGACTGAGGCCAAATGGGCTATAGCTAAGTTGACAGTGGGATGTAGCCATTTTTTGTTCTGTAGCTGGGGCCACAATTGTCAGGCCTGCCCCTCAGGCAGAACTGGTCATGCCTGCATGAAGCCCAAGACCCAGGAGGCAAGGAGGACAACTGGAGAGGGCAGGCCCTCTCATGAGGGGCAGGCTTAACAAAATAAATATGCAATAACTATTTGTAAATTTAAGTTTATGCGGATATCAAGAAATCATTAAGAGTCATGTGCATTTTTTCCAGTGTGTATCTAAATTTTGGTATAGTTTAATTCTGAATGTTTACTTTGTGTTTTAGTAGTTTTCACCATATTTTATAACATTTAGGCTTTTCCTTTATTTGGAAATATAAAGGTTTTTTGTATTATAGCCATTATATTTAGTGTAAGAATAGCTCCAATATATTAATAACATAATAATGAAAGTTTCCTAGTATCTTAAATGCTTACGTATTAAAATGTTCTGATTAGAGCCTATTCTTGTTGCTAGTAATACATTTTCTGTGCAATTTTACTGTTATTCATTGAATTCCAGTGATATAAAATGCCTAGTCTTTATGTATACACACAGTTGAAAATTGTAGGTATCTAAAGGATTATTTTTAATAGCATGTCTATGTTGTCTTTGGTATTTTATGCATTAAAATTTATCTTATTCTTGCTTTCAATTCCAGAATATTGTGGGTTTTTTTCTTGAGAGGGTGTGTTTCCTTAGATCAGTTGCTTGTAAACCTTGATATTATGAATTGGATGATAACTCTTAATTCTGTACTTTATGACGAGTTGTTTATATCTCAATTAGTTATATACCTGTTGCCTATAAAATTATCTATGTGGTTTTTGCCTGTATAAATATTGCCTCTACTTCCATGACTTATGTTGTATTTTTTTTTTCTTATTTGTCAGTTGATTGTTTTATTCTATGTGAGTAGTAAAGAAAAAAATTAAGGTTAGAATCTATTGCCATATAATTATGTAAGGCACTTTTTTATTTGATGATGGTTTGGGGAAATTTTGTTACTATCTCTTTTAGGTACTACATTTTTAATCATAGTGAAAAACACTCAATTGGCGTCTTAGACATTTTTTGTGTACAGTTTAGCAGTGTTATGTAAAAGTTACATTGTTTTGGAAGAGGTTTCCAGGTCATTCTTAGTTTGCAAATATAGAAGTGATAACCATTAAACAACAAATTGTCAATTCCTCCTCTGTCCAGCTCCTAAAGAATACCATTCTGCTTTCTGTTCCTCTGAGCTTGACTATTTTAAATATTTTATGTATGTGTGACCATACAGTGTGTATTTCTTTTTGACTATCTTATTTTACTTAACATAATGTCCTCTAGGTTTGTCCTTATTGTTATACATGTCAAGATGTTTGCTTTTTAAGGTTGGAAATATTACACTGGATGTATGTATCACATTTATTTAATCTCTTTATCTATAAAGGGACATTTGGGTTTCTTTCAGACATTGTCTATATCATATGTATTGTGGCAATGTACATGGGTGTACAAATATCTATTTCATGTTCTGTTGTCAACATATTTGGGATATTTTGGATACTCTGATGTAATACCATATAAATGTTCTTGGTTTTGTTCCCTGATTTTTTGATACTATATTGAAAAGAATTATTGCCAAACCAATTGTGATGAAGCTTTCTTTTTAATGTATTCATCTAGGAGTTTTACAAGTCTTAGTTCATTTTTTAAATTGACATCTTGCATTTGTACATATATATGT
>CAUYQG010182976.1:0-10198 GCA_963574415.1 Tarsius wallacei
CGCCAAGTTGCCTGGGTTGGTCTCGAACCTGTGGGCTCAGGCAGTCCACTCACCTTGGTCTCCCAAAGTGCTGGGATTACAGGCCGAGACACCGAGCCCGGTCAGCTTTGTGCTTTAAAAAGACCACCATCCCCAGGAGCAGGGAGCACATCCAGTACTCAGATCCTAATACCATTCTCCTTAAAAAGAAACTATGGCTCTTTGAAGAAAGGGCTGATTCTAGGGATGGATTAGGAAATACACAGGATAAGCCTGGAGCACCCTGTAGTACCAAAAAGAAAGAAAGTGATCAAAACCTAACAATGACAGCAACCACAAAATTGCTGCAAGTATGCCAAAGGAGCCAGGAGTCAACTGAAGGCTCCCAGTGGCCAAGGGTGGAACGATGTGACCAAGAACTAAAGTAGTATTACACTGTAGGCCAAAATACAAAACAAATATTAATGAGCCCACAGCAATATAAATGACTGAATAACAAAACAAATGAGGGGAAGAGACAACTCTTCTATACAGAAGAATGCCATATGATTGCATACAGAGACACTGCCTCGAGGAGGGGGACTAGGACCCCCACCCCCTGTGTAGGCAGCCCGTTATGATGTCCTTCCGGAGAGGACAAAGAGGAACAGGGGAAAAGGGTGACCTGGCGGTGAGGAGACCTGATGCACACACCTCAGGCAGGGGACCAAGGTCAACAGTGCCACTTGGTCGTGTCACTTGTCACTTATCACGACAGTGACGAGTTGTGTTGATAGTGTGTTCCCTTGGTGTGATATGATCACATGATACCTGATGTGGCTTCTTCCCAAAACACACGACCTCAGTGTCGCCCTGAGAAAAACCTCAGATGAATGCCATAGAGGGGCGTTCTGCACAACACTGACCGGTGCCCCTCACACTGCCACGGTCAGAAAAAGCAAGGAGAGTCTCAAAAACTGTCACAGCCAAGAGGAGCTGAGGAGACGTGACAACTAGAAAGGACATTAGGGGAAAACTATGGAAGTCTGAATCAAGTGTGGACTTCCGTTAATAACCAGGAACTGACATTGGCCGTCTAGTTACGACCATCGTACCACATGAATGTAAGAGGCTAACGTGAGGGAAACTGGGCTCGAGGAATATGAGAACTCTCTGTACTGTCTTCACAACTTTCCTGTAAATCCAAAGTGTTCTGAAAGGCATTTATTAGAAAAACGTTTTTAAAAAGTAACAGGAGATTTTGCATGTACTCAAGTATGGACTGGAAGGTATTGTAAAACCTACAAACGGTTGTTATATTAGTGCTGGGGTTACATAAGATACGAGATTTATTAATATTTTTTTCTTGTCACTTTCCTTATGTAATAAAATGCTATAAAGGAAAAAAAAAAGATCATTCTGGCAACAGTGCCTGGTTGTTAGATAGGGCAACCATGTAATTTATCATCCAAATTGGGACACGTATAAGAGTGAAAGGGGACGCTATGAATAATGATGCCGGCCAGCAGGCAAGGAGCGCTGTCCCAGGCGACCCTGAGTGCACGGCGGCTTCACAGAAGTAGAACTCACAGGCTCGCATCCTCGTGATCCCATAAGCTTCAGTAACCCTGGAAAGGAGCACTGGGACCAGCAGGGAAGCCAGGTGTGGCATTCAGGGGAAGGGGGGGGCAGCCAAGAGACAGGATGTATGGACGTCGCCTGCAGAGGGAGGTAAGGGCCTGGGCACCGTTCCCACCCGATGTTCCTCCCCTCCCCCCCATCTCTTCCCTTTTAATTTTTTGCTCCCTCAGGCACCCGGTACAGCACCTGCACCGTGCCCAGTTTCTG
Organism: Tarsius wallacei; assembly: GCA_963574415.1. Classification (NCBI taxonomy): domain Eukaryota; kingdom Metazoa; phylum Chordata; class Mammalia; order Primates; family Tarsiidae; genus Tarsius; species Tarsius wallacei. The sequence continues at coordinate 1,807 of CAUYQG010182976.1, forward strand.
GGCGGGTGATCATCTTCTCTTAAGTCCCTTATTTCCTGCACATCCTAACCGCTGCGGGCTCTGGGGAAAGGAAACCAGGACCAGGCAACAAAGGATTGCACTCCTGATTCAGGTTTTGACACTGCACCCTCTGCAGGAGCCCCCTCAGGACAGAGCATCTTGGGGTCCCCATTCTCAGTGATCATCCGCACACTGTCACCCATTCCTGCGTCTCAGCCCGGGTGCTGGCAGCACCCCGCACATCCACAGAAGGGCCCATCGTGGCCGTGTCTGGTGGCCCACCCCTGGGCTTCCCAACTGCCTACAGCAGTTTGCTGGCCCTCCCTGGGGCCACACCAGCCCTGGCACCAGCAGAGTCACACACTCGGGACTGGGGCCAAGGGTTCGGCCCTTTCTTCGGCATGGAATTTTTTGCTCCGCCTTCCCTTTGCATCTTCCTTCCTTCCTGTTTCATCTTTTTCCTTTTTCCCTTTCTCGGTCATATACGAACTTTACGAATTATGTTTTCTGCCTAAGGAGCTAAAATATGATTTCAGCAACACAAGATGTCTTTGATATTTAGGAGATAAAAAAAGAATTGGGAGCAAAATAAACAAGACCCTGGCACAGGTGCATCTGACAGTGGCAGCACGGAAAGTTCTGAAGCCTGGGTTTCCGAGACCTTCCCAGCAAAGGTCTCATTACCAGGTGGTGGCAGAGCCCCGTGCCAGAGCCCTGGCCTGACAGGCAGCAGCAGGGACATACCCTCCTGGCTTCTTGGCTTTTCCAAACTCAGGAAGATGTTGGCTTCCACTCCAACTTCCTGTTTGTTCCAAAGTACAGTCTCCTGCACAAGAGCTTCGAGTTTCAATGCACGGAAGATGCTGTGTCTCCTGGGGTTTTGGGGGGCTCTGAAGCAGCAACCCAGGTGTGTTGATCAGTACTGGGTCAACTTGGCTGAACTGGAGTCCTGCTGGAGTTGGCCAGGGGAAAACTTGTGTGACATCGGGAAGGCAGATGGGAGGCAGCAACGCCTCTCTCTGAAAGTGACTGCAGTCAGCACATCTGACATCTGACCTTCCCCGTCCCACGTCCAGCTCTTCCTGACGGTCAGCCCTGCTGACCAACAACAGCCCCAACCCACTCCCAGATGCAGAGGTCAGCATGTGTCCTCCCTCCCCCGAATCTGAGCTGTGACTTGCTCCAACCAGTAGAATGGGGTCCAAGTGGCGGGTCAGGCCTAAGCCTCAAGAAGGCCGGGCATCTTCCACTCCTGCCTTCTTGGGAGCCCTGGGAACCTTTTAGGAAGTCCCGCTAACCCACTATGGAGACCAGTTGGGGGTCAGGGGAAGCCCTGACACTCTGGAGACAATTAGTGGTTTGAAATATGTCCACGGGTCCTCTGGCGTTCCCTTCAAAAGTGGAGTCTAATTCCCCTTCCCTTGAGTATGAGCTGAACTTGGTGACTGACTTCTCACTCATAGAATAAGGAGGAAGTTATGGTATGACGTCAGAGACCCGCTGTGGCTTCACCTTCTCCTGGCTCACTGGGGGAGGCTGGCTGCCATGCTGTGAGGTCACTCAGGCATCTCTGTGGAGAGGTCCCGTGGTGAGGAGCGCAGGTCTCCAGCCAAGAGAACTGGCTTGGACATGGACTCTCCAGCCCCAGCCAAGTCTTTGGATAAGAGCAGCCCCAGGCGACATCTTCAACTCAACATCATGAGAGAGTCCGAACAGACCCACCCAGCTAAGCCGCTCCTGAACTACCAACTTACCGAAGCCATGAGACGGTGTTCACTGTTGTGAGACACTATGTTTGGAAGTAATTTGTTAAGCAGAATAGGGAGCAAACAGATGAGCCAATAGCGGGAACCGAGACCCCCCAGGACATGACTTCAGGGGAGGCTCCCGTCAGCCTCCAGCCCTCTGAGCCATTCAGGCCTAGGCACCACATGCGTGGATGAGGAAGCCACCTCAGACGTTCTGGTTCCTCAGATGTCACAACGAGCACAGAGACACATCCCTGCTGGGCCCTGTCCAAATTCCCACCCCACAGAATCATGAGAAACAATAAAAATGGTTGTTAAGTCACTAAGTTTTGGGGTAGTTTATTATCAGCAACAGATAACTGAAATAACAGGTCCCCTGGGCAGAAAAAGAGAAACACAGTGCCAGGACCCTGATCCCTGTTAGCAGGACCAAGAGCTGCCAGGAACGGTCTTCTCATTGTGAACAGTGGCTCTCTGAAGTCAGATGGGACAAGATAACAGAAGAAGGGACCCAGGGCACCCAGCACAGGGACAGGTGCTTGGAGAAGAAACCACCACAGACCTTTCCTTACCCGTACAACGTGATGGGCAAAACAGGAACAAATGCCGCCATCACCCACGCCCCAAGTACACGCAACACCTGTGATAAGCTCATAAGGAAATTCCAACACAGAGCAGTCCATCTCTTGCTTTCGCCACACGTTATGCCTTTTGCATTCTGAGTACGAAGAGTCATGATGTAAATTCTGAAAGCAGAGCAGCCTTTTCAAAAGTCAACTTTTCAAATCACCGTGAGAAATGGAATGCGCTTGGTTCCTATTTTTAATAAATTGGGGGCGACACTGACTCCCACCTACACCAGCTTCTTGGCTTCAGAACTTAAATAACATAAAGCTGGGTTTTCACAGGATCGACAGGGGCCGAAGCCTGGGAGGAAGTGTGTTAGAGACCATTACGGGCAATAAGCAAGTCAGGGAGTAGCCCATCTTCTGGCTGGGTGGAGCCAGGCCAGGGCGAGTGGTTGGGTCTGCTCTTACCCCCAGTCATGCTGATCTCTGCAGCGGCCTTGTTTTTATTTGTTTGGTTGGTTGGTGGGTTTTTTGTAGTTGGAGTCTCACTCTGTCGCCCAGGCTGGAGTGCAGTGGCACACTCACAGCCACCGCAGCCTCGACCTGCTGGGTTCAGGTGATCCTTCTGCCTCAGTCTTCCAAGTAGCTGGAACCACATACACGTATCACCATGCGCAGCTAATTTTTTGATTTACTGTAGAGACGAGGTCTCGCCAAGTTGCCGGGACTGGTCTCGAACCCGTGGGCTCAGGCAATCCACTCGTCCCGGCCAACCAAAGTGCTAGAATGACAGGCTGAGCCACCAAGCCTGGCCGCAGCCTTACTTTTTAAGAAAAAAAACAATAATAGATTTCAAGTCATTGGGAAAATTATTTTTTGATAACGCAGGCATCCTCGTTTTTAAAATAATAATTTTATTACTTACAGCTTCTCTCAAATTGTGTGGAATTTTGATCACTGAAACAATTCAGAGTCTCACCTGTATCTTGGGAGGAGGGGGAGGGACCAGCGTTTGCCCACATCTGGGCAGGAAGAAGACACCTAAGGAAGAGCTCCAAGCACAAAGATGCTGACATGACTCACCCCCACTGCTAGCCGGAGCTGGAGAAGAGATGCAGCCCAGCTCCAGGAGATGGCTCAGAGGACCAGAGTCTCACCCCTGCCAGAATATTAGTCAGCAGTAGAAGGAGAAACAGTGGTTACCAAAGCTTTATTTTTAACTACAGTTATACACAGATAACAGAGGGTGGAGGTGCAAAGAAACACACAGTTCAACGGTGTTTTTTCGGTGAGAAGGAAAAATCTGGATGGGTAGGAGAAACGACACCAGATAGGTGGCCTAATCCTTCACCAAAGTGAACCCCAAACTCGGCTCCAAGCTTCCCTCCTGATGAGGAAGGAAACAGGATCAGGGCCACGGGACACAGGCACTTACTTAACATAAGAAACAACAGGCTCAAGAGAGACCTGCAGGGCCTGGCCTGGCACCTGGGGTCCTTCCTAGGGGGCCCTGCCTGACACAGCAGAGCACTCACAGGTGTGGGAGCCCATGCAAAGACAAGCCCCCTGCAGCAACTCTGGGACGAAAGGACACAATGCTCACGAGGGTGGGACCCCCCCCCCCCAACAATCTGCTGCCACCACCTCCAGACACTTCACACCACCATCCCTTGGATGAGAGTCAGAGAAGAGACGCCTTGTCCCCCATTTAAAATTAAGGAAATGGTGCAAGTTGCAGGATTAGGTGAAACTCGGGATGGGAAATACTAGCTTTGTTTTGGTAACATATGAGAAAGGATATGCCTGGGGAAAGGATTGAGGGGAACAAGACGGAAACAAAAACAAAACTAAAGGAGAAACACCAGGCTGTGTCTACCATGTTGTGGCACCATCTGATAACTGGCAACTCTGTAACAAGGAAGGTCTGGAATCTCCCATCCAGCCCATCACCGGGTAGGCAGGCAGCACCCTTGCTGTTCTTGGCCCATCAGGAGCCTACACCAAGGAACCGATGCCCATGGGTTTCCCACCCTCACTCAACAATGTGCACCAGCTGCATACTCACGAAGCTCCTGCCACTCAAAGTGTATCCAGAGACCAGCAGCATCCCCACGGCCTGGAAGCCGGCAGGAGATGAGACTCTCACGTCCCACCCCAGACCCACTGGATCAGAAACTGTGTTTCCACAAGCTCCTGGGTGATGAGGGGGCCCATGAGAGTTTGAGAAGTAGCTCTGAGCTGTCCTGACTCCAGGCAGAAGAAATGCTTTTTCCCGGGCCTTGCCTCTCTCAGACCATCTTGCAGCCTCTGTAGGCTTCATCCACAGAGAGAAGCCCTGAGCAAAAATTATCTCCAATGCATTCTTGCATTACTTCTCAACTGGAAGGCTGGGTGATTCAATTTTTAAAAGAAAAGCCGACTTATTTTTAGCCTTGTAAAATGCACAACCAGATGGATAGACACGCAGAGCTGACATTTGTTACATAAAAAAGTATGACAGTAGGTCCCAAGTCCATTCTAGACCAGGCTTGTCAGCTGGAAGGAGAAAATGCAAGTTCTGTGACTGTCCAGTGGCCCCCAGGACACCCATTGCCGGACCTGGAACCCAAGGCATCCAGGAACAAACGTTCTAAGGAAAGCCCAACAGGCCGGGACCACACACCCTCCTCCCCAGCTTGAACCCAAGTCCCCACCTCTGTACCAGGGTACAGGGACCTCTGCAGCCAATTCCACCAACTAGAGAAGGAACTAGGGACTGCAGGCACCAGGCTTCTGGTCACCAAGCCCTGGCATTTTGGGGGAGGGGTACGAATCAACATTAGCCCACATCTGGCCACACAGTACACCAGCACCTCCAGCCTCCTCATCCTTTTCTCCCAGAGTCAGGAGGTAAAGGAAAAGGCACCCACTAAAACACGAGTCCACACCTGATGGGAAAGAGAGCCTACATAAACCAGGGCTAGCCTGACACTTTGAAACGATGACTCATCAACACTGGTGGGCACAGGGGAGCTGATCCTCACTGCCAGCAGCCCCCGCTAAGCACCTTGGCTCACCTCTCTCTCCTCTGCTCTGTGAGCTTGGGCAATGACCAGGAAAAAGTGTGGCCAAAGCATCACAAAGTAACTGAGTCAGTCTTTGCAGGTGACATCTTTGCACAGACCACCCAGAAAGCCCAAGAAAAGGAACCTTAAAACTATGAGAACTAAAAAGAATCTTAGCAAAGTGAAGCCATACTCAAGACAAAACAAAGTCCTAGCCATATATAAGAGGAAAATCTTAAAAAGCAGAGAAAGCAGAGTGCTCCTTCATACAGCATCAGTCAGTGTGAAGACATGACAGGTACAAGGTCCCATCCACAGTTCAACAGCAACAGGCAACTAGCAGACAGCCCAGAACCTGTCACTTGGCACAGGCTCCTGACAAGCCAAGCCGGGCAATGGTGCTACCCTCCCCTCGGAGCTCCACCAGTGATGGGCTGGATGGGAGATTCCAAACCTTCAAACATGGAAACACCCTAAATGTGCTCCACCTAAGAAAGGTGCAAAACTCGGCCGGGCTTGGTGGCTCAGCCTGTCATCCCAGCACTTTGGGAGGCCGAGGCAAGTGGACTGCCTGAGCCCGCAGGTCTGAGACCAGCCCAGGCAACTTGGCGACACTGTTTCTACAATAAATCGAAAATTAGCCAGGCGTGGTAGCGTGTGCCTGTAGTTCCGGCTACTCTGAAGGCTGGGGCAGAAGGATCGATGGAGCCCAGCGGGTCGACGCTGGGGTGGCCGTGAGCATGCCACTGCACTCCAGCCTGGGTGACAGAGTGAGACTCCAATTCAAGGGGTAAAAAAAAAAAAAAGAAAGTGCAAAACTAACAGGAGAAAAAATTTCTCATTCTATGTCAAATATTATTCCCAATGGATTGAAATTTGCAACACAAAAAGTGAAACCACAGAAGCACTAGAAGAAAGTACAGATGCAGGTTTATAAATTAAATCATCCTTAACTGTGCCTGGGAAGGAAGGGCTTGTGTAATGTGACACCAAGGCAGGAAGCTGCCACAAAGGCAGATGCTGATGAATCTGACCACACAGAAATTAAATACATCCGTACAGAAAAGAGAAAAACTAGCAACACTAAATGATAATGACAAGTGTGGGTAGGAAGCTGTTAAAGGTTAAGCCTTTATATATAGGAAGAGTGAAAGAAACACCACAGCAATCATCCCAAGAGGAAATGCCAGCAAAGGGCACAAGCTGGCAATCAAAAGAAGAAGAAAATCTGAATGCTCCAAACATGAACAGCAAAAAGATTATTAATCTCATCGATAACCAAAGAAACGAACAGCATTGATGCCATTTTTTATCTCTTAGATTGACGATAACAAAAAAATTAGAAACATTGCTAATACCCACAGTTGGTGAGGATTTAGGGGAAAACTTTTCATGTACTCCAGAAGCAGGTAAAAATGGGTCTTCCCTTTCACGGCCTACTCTACTCAAAGTAGGCCTCTGTTTCTGTCTCCACCAGACGCCTCCTGTCATCGGTTTTTTCATGTATCCTTGACCACTCTCAGTCTCCCTGCTTCCCCTTCTGTCTGGCTATCCCACGACAGCAGGGCTCACATCCAACTGGTCACTGCTGTCTAACCAGCACCCAGGACAGTGGCCAGCTCACAACGGGCCACCGACCATGTCTAAGTGAGCTGGCCACACATGTCAAGGCATTTCACGTGACACCCTTTGACTGAGTGATGGCATCCCTAAAATGTATCCTAAGGAAATCATGCCAACTGCAAAAAGACAAATAGGCAAAGATGTTCATAGATAAATCGTTTATCGTACTTAAAAAACACAAACACCTAATGTCCTACAAGAGGAAATTAAGTGGAGAATGTTATATCTACACAGCAGAATACTTCAAAGCAGTGGTTCTCAGCCCCAACCTTTCATAAAAATCACAAGAGGGGCTTAAAGATAAACTGATGCCCGAGTCCCACCCCAAACCAACCACATCCCCACATATTCATGGAGGTGGAGTTTGGCCATCTGCATTTTTAAGAGTGTCCATAGAATGTACCTGATTTTTAAGAGTGCCCATAGAATCCAGTGCCTAGCCTGGGTTGAGAACAGCTGTTATCAACTTAGCCAACAAGCGATGCTCAGAGCCACAGGATAGTAACATATTGCTAAATAAACAAACAAGTTACAACAAAGCCATGAATTCAGCACTACCCCACTTCTTTGAAAAAAAGAGTGTTTAGGCTGAGGTGAGAGGATTGACTGAGCCCGCGGGTTTGAGACCAGCCTGGGCAACTTGGCGAGACCCTGTTTCTACAATAAATCAAAAAAATTAGCCAGGCATGGTGGCGTATGCTTGTAGTTCCAACTACTTGGCAGGCTGAGGCGGAAGGATTGCCTGAGCCCAGCAGGTCGAGGCTGCGGTGGACGGGAGCGTGCCACTGCCCTCCAGCCTGGGTGACAGAGTGAGATTCCCAAAAAAAGAGAGAATGTTTCTGCATGGTTGCAGTTATGACTGCATTCCTAGAAAAGGGCTGGGAAGGTGTATACAGAAATGTTCACTGTGGGGATCTCTCAGTTCTGAAGTTGCAGATATCATGGCATAAGGCATAAAAACATTTTAATGTATACATTTTAATGCTTTTGTAATTAGAGAAACCAAAGTTTTTTAAAATTTTAAAAGAGGCTGGACTCGGTGGCTCAGTCTGTAATCCCACACTTTGGGAGGCTGAGGAGAGTGGATTGCCTGAGCCCAAGGGTTCGAGACCCACCCAGGCAACTTGGCTAGACCTTGTCTCTACAATAAATCAAAAAAATCAGCCGGGCGTGGTAGCGCACACCTGTAGTTCCGGCTACTTGGAATGCTGAAGCAGAAGGATCGCCTGAGCCTAGTGGGTTGACACTGGGGCGGCCATGAATGAGCTACGGCACTTCAGCCTGGGCGAGGGAGTGAGACTCCAACTCAAAAAAAAAAAAAAAAAAAAAAGCGCCCTAATCACCTCCCAAAGGCCCCATCTCTTAATACTATCCCACTGAAGATTAAGTTTTGTTTTGTTTTGTTTTT